>BJKM01001123.1:50204-62342 GCA_015082035.1 Chaenogobius annularis
TAGGGCGACCCAAATATGAAGCTCAATGTGCCCTTATTACACTTATGAAACCTCTGACACTTTAACCTTTGACCCCAGAGCGCGGTCACGTGACTCACCTGTCTGGGGTCACGGGGCGGCGCTGCTGCGCGTGCCCTGCAGGGAACACGCTGCTGATGCCGAGCGCGCGCCGGGTTACGCGCGTGCCCGTGCCTAGGTGCGTGACCCGCGGCGCGGTCACGCACGAGGACACTGTGCACGCGCACACCGGGCGCTCCGCGGGGGCGTATCCGAGGAGCGACGCTCTGCGCGGGGACGGCATGACGTCACGCTCCG
The DNA here is from genome assembly GCA_015082035.1 of Chaenogobius annularis. Taxonomy (NCBI): domain Eukaryota; kingdom Metazoa; phylum Chordata; class Actinopteri; order Gobiiformes; family Gobiidae; genus Chaenogobius; species Chaenogobius annularis. The sequence continues at coordinate 50,520 of BJKM01001123.1, forward strand.
GGGCTCGTGTGTGAGAGCGGGGCTCCGGTCCAAGGCTCCGGTTAGGTCTGTGTGGCTCTCTGAGTGTGGCTCCTGCGGGGGTCTCTCTCGGGGGTCTCTCGGGGGTCTCTGTGGCTCCTGTGGGGGTCTCTCTCGGGGGTCTCGGTGGCTTCCTGTGGGGGTCTCTCTCGGGGGTCTCGGTGGCTCCTGTGGGGGTCTCTCTCGGGGGTCTCTGTGGCTCCTGAGAGTGAGGTGCCAAAGCCCGTGGAGCTGCGCGCGCAACATTTATAAAGCCGCGCGTCTCTTCTGGAAGCACGCGCTTTGTTCCCGCCCTTCACAGAGAAAGCGCGAGTCAGCAGCTCCGGATGCCCTCCCATGACTGCGGCTCTGGAGCTTTCATGAGCCCCGCCCCTGGCCCCGCCCTGTGAAAAGGTTTATTTCCAAAGTCAAAGCACGTTCAAACACGCTGAACACCAGGGGGCGACACCAATAACGGCACCAAATGAGAAGCAAAAGAATCAACAAAACAAACTGACCATTGTCAATAAAAAAGATGTCATAATAATTACAAATACAAACAAACAAAAGCAGGGCGGGACCAAGGGGGAGGTCCAAAGGAAAGAGGGAGTATTACGGCAAAAGTATATTATTAGTATTATTATTGTTTCCATGGTGCGTCTGTCAGTCATGATGCCGTCCTGAGCGATCAGAGCACTTCCTTATGTTCCAGAGATACCCACCCATCATGTCCATGGCAGGAGTTCTGAGGCCTAAATACATAGTTCCACACTTGGGTGGGAGGCGGACCGTTCCAGAACACATGTAATGATCTGTCTCCCGGCAACCACAGTTTCTCCAGCCCCTCCCTGTGAGTAATGTGCACTTTGACATGGGGGTGTAATCCCTCATTCGTCCAGGAGGGTTCCATTGTAGACAAACAGTTGTAGTCATAAAACAGACGACTACGACTGAATCTTTTCTACACTTTGACCCGGAGTTATGGAATTCCCCCCGAACACGGGCCTTGGTGGTCCTCTGTGATGTACTTCCTCTCACTCCTCATCCGGCAAAACAAAATGACCTTCATAAATGAGGCTTCATAATCCTTGATGAACATCTCAGAGGGTTTCAATGGTCATGACTGTGTTTCATGTCTTGTTATAACTCTTTATTTGTAAAAAACCTATAAAAGTCCTGTTTCTCCAAGTCAAAGGGTTCTTTCAACATCTCAAACCTTTAGACCTTTTGTAATCCAGACCTTTAGTCTCAGGTCAGTTCTGTTTGGTCCAAAACCTTGGTCTGAAGCCAGTTTAAGATCTGAACCTCTTTGTTTAGTGGTATGTTGTGATCAGCTCCTTCCATGTCGTAAGCACAGATTTGACCCAGGGATTCTTCACTTCCTCCTCATGACCCAAGCGTCTGTCATGTGCCAGTAAGGCCAGCACAGGAACCCCCGGCACAACATTACTCTCAGTATGTTTCCATTGATCTTCATATTCTGGGTCGCACCAGCCAACGCTCTGATTGGAGCTGAAATAAACCCCGCCTCCTTTTTCTTTTGAGAATTGTAGAGTTTTAACATCAGATTCGTTTCTTTCCTCGTCACACAAATCTAGAGTTTTATTCCACTCAAACAGAGTCTGGAACAGAGAGAGAAATCTTTGCCATTTTAAATGGTCTTTCTAAAGGACAGAAGGGGGCGCCAGTGAGTCAGTTTTCTGTACATTCAGTTTGTATCCAGACATTGGGCCAATATCGTCAAGGAGATCTGGCACCATCAGGAGGCCGGTTCACCACAACAGGCCGATGCAGCGACCGCAGCGGCGTTCCGCCTGTCAATCTCAACACTCCATCCTTCCCTCACTCGTGAACAAGACCCCGAGATACTTGAAACTCCTCCACTTGGGGCAGGGACCCCCCACCCACCGGCAGAGGGCAAGACACCTTTCTCCGGTTGTTTTTTTTATGATTAGATCATCTATATGAAATTGATGCAACACTTTAAATAAGTCCAGCTCCCAGAATCCAAACCTTCTCAGGTCCAGACTTCTTCTTCCACTTTGTTTAGTTGTGTGTGTGTTTGGCTCATTGTGTGTAAAGATGGTCTGATGTGTGTCTTGTGTTTGTCGTTGGGTCTTAAATCCGGTCTGATCATTGTGGATCACATTTGGGAGGATTTGGTCCATTCTTTTGGACAGAATTGAGGAGTAGAAACGATAGTCCACATTCAGACCTGAGATGGTCTGTGTGAGGCACAGTCACGTGGGTCCTTCCCCTCTTTAGGTCTCATTCTTTTCCTAATTTAAAAAGAGACTTTGGTTCGTCCTGTGGCTTCGCGTTTGCCACACGACCAGGATGTGATTTAAATGGAATTCGTGATTTCATTGCTTCCACTAATGACCACGCTTGATGCTGACCCGTGCAAATGACCATTGACCACGTGCTAAATGACCACTGCGTGACCACCGTGCTAAGACGTGCTTGACCACCGTGCTAAATGACCACCGTACTAAATGACCACGTGCTAAATGACCACGTGCTAAGATGCACCACCGTGCTAAATGACCACGTGCTAAATGACAGAATGACCACGCTGCTAAATGACCACGTGCTAAATGAAACTATGGCGCTGTGACCATAAATGACCACGTACTAAATGATACCACGTGCTAAATGACCACGGTGACCACATGCTGAATGACCCACGTGCTAAAAATGACCACCGTGCTAAATGACCACGTGCTTGACACTGCTAAATGACCACCGTGCTAAATGACCACGTGCTAAATGACACATGCTAAATGACCACCGTGCTAAATGACCACCACGTGCTAAATGACCTAATAAATACCACGTGCTAAATGACCACGTGCTAAACCACGTGCTATGACCACGTGCTAAATTGTGCTAATGACCACCACCACGTGCTAAATGACCACGTGCTAATGACCATGTGCAAATGAACGTGCTAAATGACCACGTGCTAATGACCACGTGCTAAATAAATGACCACCGTGCTAAATGACCACGTGCTAAATGACCACGTGCTAAATGACCACGTGCTAAATGACCACCACCGTGCTAAATGACCACCGTGCTAAATGACGTGCACCACGTGCTAAATGACCACCACCGTGCTAAATGACCACGTGCTAAATGACCACGTGCTAAATGACCACGTGCTAAATGACCACGTGCTAAATGACCGGCTTTTGTCGATGTTTGGTTGTTCAAAATACTTGAAACTTGTAGTAAAGTAAAATTACTAACGGACTGTTTGAGAAGCAATTATTTATCCATCTATAAGTTTTTAAATGTGAACACATGAATGTATTCAAAAGTGTTTTTTAGTTCTTTATTCGGACACAACAGCCAAACCACCAGAGTTAAATGTGGTTTTGTTGTTGGCCCAAAGCCGGGCCCCTGAGTGGCCCTTAACGCCACACAGTCCCAAAGGATCGACCCAATTCAACTTAAAAATACTTTTGTTCTAAAGCAAGACCAAACCTGAAGAGAACCTTGCGTTTCAGAAGAACACTGGGTCGATACTGACTCTGGGGTCAAAGTTTCAGAGGGCATTGTTCTTGTGGATTTGGGCCAATAAAAACAGGTCAGTGATCCAAATGTGTCAAACCAATTAGAGCAGCTGAAAAAGATCATGTGACGTGGTGGAGCTGTGCCCATTTTACCTGACTTCACTGGAAACGCCAGCAGAGGTCAGAGGTCAGTCCCAAAGCGTAAAACAAGAGCAGTCAGGAACTCGACCTTTGAACCAGAAGTTTGAGGAACACACACAACATGTCACACTTCCTGTTGTCCACCAATGACATGCACCGAGTCAAAAGTCAAAGAAAAGAGTCTTTATTTACAAAAGTCACAAACAACAACAACAACACTCACACATTCATATTTATAGCATTAATATCAATACTTGATTTGACCCATATTGAGAGCGATCAGACTTCGCGTGGACATCACTTCCTGTGAGACGTTTGGTTCATTTGACCCACGTTTTCTAAAATCGAGTTGACATTTTACATTGGCCATTGTCATAACATTTGACCCAAACTCATTTGACCCATTTTACTCCCATTTTTTTGACGAGATTATTTATTTTTCAAACTCTTCTGTTTAAATCTGTTCATCCACTTCAGTTCTGAATAAAAATACAAAAGAAAAAAAGACAAATACAATTTTAATAAAGAATATTTAAAATGTCCTTAAGAATAATAATAATAATAATAATAATAATAATAATTGAAGCTGCACGCGACGATAAAGGCCCTCGCTCCCCTTGCGACCGCGGGGGAACGAGCCACCGCGAAGAGCACCTCTATTCCCCCCCGCCTCCATCACCCCTCCCCCACAAACAGTACCAACTTTATACTACTCCATGCTACATTCTCCCGACCGCACGGTTCGAGATGGAGCCATGTTCCCATTGGCTTTTATGTTCAGTGTGACGTGGAGAAGAAGTGTGCCAAATTTCATTTGTCTAGGACAAAGTAACATTTTTCATCCCATTCAAAATAAAACCCAGGTAAGTCAGTGACAGCATTGGTCAGGGGGCGCTGTAGAGCCTTTGTAAACTATAGCTATATATATTGTATATGCGTTCAGCTCATGATATAAAAAATGCCAGAGATACGCCCACATTTGGAAAAGAATGACCCCTACTCGCAAATGGGCGTCGTTCATTTTGGTGTGGGAGGAAAGCATGTGGCATTTGAAAAAAATGTGCTCCGCCCACAATGGCCGACTCCCTGTGAGGTTTAGGGCGGGGTCAAAATAACAAATAAAATAATTTTGGTTATATTATGGTATGTTGGTACCTAATTTCATAAGTCTACAATTAAAAAGGCCGTAATGTATTTTGAAATTTGAGGTGGCGCTAGCGAGTCCTTTTGCATGGGTTAACCTTCAGGGGGTTTATTTCGTTAGGGTTAGGACGCTTTTGGACCATTCTAACAGACTCTGGGGTCACAAATGAACCCCATGTTACTTTTTAAAGTGGAAATCAACTTTTCCAAGAAACATTTCTTTAAGAAACTTTTCCCAAAATTGTGATTTTGTTTAAACTTCACCATGACAACGCCTGAAGGCGGAGAACATGTAATCGCTTATGGACTTTGTGTCTTTTGTCAGCGCCGTGTTTGAGCCAACATGGCAGACTTCCTGTATGATTTAGGGCGGGGTCATGACATCATGTTGTCCTCACGTGAACTCTTTTTTGGAGTGAGCGTTATATTTTTACAGTGTCTTTGGCATCGGGCTCCCATTGGCCCCGAGTGCACGGTTTAGAGGTGGCGCTAATGAGCCGTCTTTCAATGTTTTTTCACTCCAAATTAGAGCTCACCGAGTTCTCGTTTCCGATGCCGCTCTCGGGCGTGTCCGTCCTCGGGACGATTCTCGGGGCCTCATCAAAGTGACAGTCCCTGTGACGTGTCGCTGTCAGACAGAGTTCGAGGGCGGGTCTTGGACAGGAAGACGTTCTTCTTCTGAAAGACGGACCGTGGCAGCAGTGACATCACTTCCTGTCTGAAGCGTTGGCCAATCAGAGCGTAGAGAAAAGGGTTGAGGGCGGGGTGAGAGTAGGCCAACGCCCGAAGAACCAAACCGGTTTTATCCAAAACTTTACGAGACTCACAGTCTGTAATTCCAGCCGAGTGAGCGTCCCAGATCTGAAACAGACCAAGACCAGGTTTGGACCAGGCGTGGACCAGGCGTGGACCAGGCGTGGACCAGGCGTGGACCAGGCGTGGACCAGGCGTGGACCAGGCGTGGACCAGGCGTGGACAGGCGTGGACCAGGCGTGGACCAGGCGTGGACCAGGCGTGGACCAGGCGTGGACCAGGCGTGGACCAGGCGTGGACCAGGCTTGGACCAGGCTTGGACCAGGCGTGGACCAGGCGTGCGTGGACCAGGCGTGGACCAGGCTTGGACCAGGCGTGGACCAGGCGTGGACCAGGCGTGGACCAGGCGTGGACCAGGCGTGGACCAGGCGTGGACCAGGCCGTGGACCAGGCGTGGACCAGGCTTGGACCAGGCTTGGACCAGGCGTGGACCAGGCGTGGACCAGGCGTGGACCAGGCGTGGACCAGGCGTGGACCAGGCTTGGACCAGGCGTGGACCAGGCTTAGACCAGGATCTGGACCAGACTAAACCTCTGTGATGAGGATGCAGGTGTGAGGAAGCTGAGTGATGATGAAGACCAGAACGATCGCCATGATGACCAGAAGGGGGCGGTGCCTGTGAAAACTGTGCGTCATCAGCAGCCGACGACCAATCACAGCATAGCACCCGGCCATGACGACCAACGGGACGAAAGAACCCGACCGAGACCTGGAATAGAACCGGACCTGGGATTATTCAAGTAAAATAAATGTTCCGCATTATTCTGTTTCAGCTTTAAAAGCCGCTCGTGTTCCTTCAGTTTTTAGAACTGAACAAGAGAACAATTCACAACAAACTCAGTCGAGTTTGTGTGTGTGTGTTGTATGTGTATGTATAATGTGTGTGTGTATGTGTATGTGTGTGTGTGTATGTATGTGTGAATGTGTGTGTGTGTGTGAATGTGTGTGTGTGTGTGTGTGTAATGTGTGTGTGTGTGATGTGTGTGTGTATGTGTATGTGTCTGTGTATGTATATGTGTGTGTATGTATGTATATGTGTGTGTGTATGTATATGTGTGTGTGTCTGTGTATGTATATGTGTGTGGTGTGTGTGTGAATGTGTGTGTGTGTGTGTGTGAGAATGTGTGTGTGTGTATGTATATGTGTATGTATATGTGTGTGTGTCTGTGTATGTATATGTGTGTGTGTGTGTGTGTGTGTGTGAATGTGTCTGTGTATGTATATGTGTGTGTGTATGTATATGTGTGTGTGTCTGTGTATGTATGTGTGTGTGTGTGTGTGTGTGAATGTGTGTGTGTGAGAATGTGTGTGTATGAGAATGTGTGTGTGTATAGGTGTGTATATGTGTGTGTGTGTATATGTGTGTGTATATGTATGTATGTGTGTGTATATGTATGTATGTGTGTATGTATACGTGTGTGTATATACGTGTGTGTATATACATGTGTGTATGTATGTGTGTATATATGTGTGTATATGTGTGTGTATGTATACGTGTGTGTGCATATGTATGTGTGTGCGTATGTATATTGTGCGTATGTATATGTGTGCGTATGTATATGTGTGCGTATGTATATGTTGCGTATATGTGTGTATATGTGTGTGGATGTGTGGGTGTGTGTGTATATATGTGTGTGTATACATGTGTGTGTATATATACGTGTGAATGTGTGTGTGTGTATATGTATGTGTGTGTATATGTGTGTATATGTATGTATGTGTATGTATACGTGTGTGTATATGTGTGCGTGTGTATATGTGTGCGTGTGTATATGTGTGCGTGTGTATATGTGTGCATATGTGTGTGTGTATATGTGTGCGTGTGTATATGTGTGTGTATATGTGTGTGTGTGGCCCTTTGTCTAAAATCCTTGAAAGAGTTGTAGTTAAACAGCTTTGTCGCCATCTACAGGACAATAACTTATTAAAAGTTTTCCAGTCAGGGTCCGGAGCCCCCCACACACTGAAACTGCACTAGTTAAAGTCACACATGATTTGTTATTAGCTGCTGACGATGGACTGGTCTCAATCCTGGTTCTATTGGACCTCAGAGCAGCGTTCGACACCATCGACCACAACATTCTACTGCAGAGGCCCCGCCCTCAGCTGCTTTAAATCCTACCTATCGGAGAGGTACCAGTTTGTTCATAGCTCCTCCCCCTGTTCTAAAGTAACCTACGGTGTGCCACAGGGGTCAGTTCTTGGTCCAGTTCTGTTTACTCTTTATATCCTGCCGTGAGGTCACATGATCAGAAAGCATTCACTTCCACTGCTCTGCAGATGACACACAGCTGTATTTATCAATGAAACCTGATCAGACCGATCAAGCAGACAGACCTGGTGCTTGTGTGAAGGATCTAAAAACCTGGAGGACACTTCATTATCTGCTTCTGAACCCTGAAAAAACCCAGGTCATCGTACTAGGCCCTAATCATCTACGAGACGCTTTATCTGAGCAGATGTCCCACTGGACCAGTCAGTGTGGCCTCCAGCTCCACTGGAAGAAACCTTGGAGTCTGATTCAGCTCTCATTCTATATATAATAATAATAATACATTTTATTTAAAAGCGCCTTTCAGAACACCCAAGGACACTGTACAAGAGAATAAAACAAACAGAATAAAACAACAGAATAAAACCCACAGTACAGAACTGGATGATGGTGTTGATGACTGAGTATGTGGTGTAGGAGTGACTGAGTTATGTGGTGTAGGAGTGACTGAGTCATGTGGTGTGAGTGACTGAGGTTATGTGGTGTTGGAGTGACTGAGTTATGTGGTGTTGGAGTGACTGAGTTATGTGGTGTGGAGTGACTGAGTTATGTGGTGTTGGAGTGACTGAGTTATGTGGTGTAGGAGTGACTGAGTTATGTGGTGTAGGAGTGACTGAGTATGTGGTGTGGAGTACTGTTGGTGTTGGAGTGACTGAGTTATGTGGTGTTGGAGTGACTGAGTTATGTGGTTAGGAGTGACTGAGTTATGTGGTGTGGAGTGACTGAGTATGTGGTTGTAGGAGTGACTGAGTTATGTGGTGTGGAGTGACTGAGTTATGTGGTGTTGGAGTGACTGAGTTATGTGTTGTGATGTGGTGTAGGAGTGACTGAGTTATGTGGTGTTGGAGTGACTGAGTGTTGGAGTGACTGAGTTGTGTGGTGTAGGAGTGACTGAGTTATGTGGTGTAGGAGTGACTGAGTTATGTGGTGTAGGAGTGACTGAGTTATGTGTGTTGGAGTGACTGAGTTATGTGGTGTTGGAGTGACTGAGTGATTTGTGGTGTTGGAGTGACTGAGTTATGTGGTGTGGAGTGACTGAGTTATGTGGTGTTGGAGTGACTGAGTTATGTGTGTGTAGGAGTGACTGAGTTATGTGGTGTAGGAGTGACTGAGTGTGGTGTGGAGTGACTGAGTTATGTGGTGTAGGAGTGACTGAGTTATGTGGTGTGGAGTGACTGAGTTATGTGGTGTAGGAGTGACTGAGTTATGTGGTGTTGGAGTGACTGAGTTATGTGGTGTTAGGAGTGACTGAGTTATGTGGTGTTGGAGTGACTGAGTTATGTGGTGTTGGAGTGACTGAGTTTATGTGGTGTTGGAGTGACTGAGTTTATGTGGTGTTGGAGTGACTGAGTTTATGTGGTGTTGGAGTGACTGAGTTATGTGGTGTAGGAGTGACTGAGTTATGTGGTGTAGGAGTGACTGAGTTATGTGGTGTGGAGTGACTGAGTTATGTGGTGTTGGAGTGACTGAGTTATGTGGTGTGAGTGACTGAGTTATGTGTGTTGGAGTGACTGAGTTGTGTGGTGTGGAGTGACTGAGTATGTGGTGTAGGAGTGACTGAGTTATGTGGTGTTAGGAGTGACTGAGTTATGTGGTGTAGGAGTGACTGAGTTGACTGAGTTATGTGGTGTTGGAGTGACTGAGTTATGTGGTGTTGGAGTGACTGAGTTATGTTGGTGAGTGACTGAGATGTGTGTTGACTGAGTTATGTGGTGTGGAGTGACTGAGTTATGTGGTGTAGGAGTGACTGAGTTATGTGGTGTTGGAGTGACTGAGTTGGAGTGATGTGGTTAGGAGTGACTGAGTTATGTGGTGTAGGAGTGACTGAGTTATGTGGTGTAGGAGTGACTGAGTTATGTGGTGTTGGAGTGACTGAGTTTGTGGTGGTGTGTGAGTGACTGAGTATGTGGTGTTGGAGTGACTGAGTTATGTGGTGTTGGAGTGACTGAGTGACTGAGTTATGTGGTGTGTTAGGAGTGACTGAGTTATGTGGTGTAGGAGTGACTGAGTTATTGTGGTGTTTGGAGTGACTGAGTTATGTGGTGTTGGAGTGACTGAGTTATTTGGTGTTGGAGTGACTGAGATGTGGTGTTGGTGACTGAGTTATGTGGTGTTGGAGTGACTGAGTTATGTGTGTAGGAGTGACTGATTATGGTGTGTAGAGTGTGAGTTATGTGGTGGAGTGACTGAGTTATGTGGTGTGGAGTGACTGAGTATGTGGTGTGACTGAGTGGTGTTGGAGTGACTGAGTTATGTGGTGTGGAGTGACTTGAGTGACTGAGTGTGTGTTGGAGTGACTGAGTTATGTGTGTTGGAGTGACTGAGTTTATGTGGTGTTGGAGTGACTGAGTTATGTGGTGTTGGAGTGACTGAGTTATGTGTGTTGGAGTGACTGAGTTATGTGGTGTGGAGTGACTGAGTTATGTGGTGTTGGAGTGACTGAGTTATGTGGTGTTGGAGTGACTGAGTTATGTGGGTGTTGGAGTGACTGAGTTATGTGGTGTTGATGACTGAGTATGTGGTGTGGAGTGACTGAGTTATTGGTGTTGGAGTGACTGAGTTATGTGTTGTAGGAGTGACTGAGTTATGTGTGTTGGAGTGACTGAGTTATGTGGTGTTGGGAGTGACTGAGTTATGTGTGTGTGGAGTGACTGAGTTATGTGGTGTTGGAGTGACTGAGTTATGTGTGTGGAGTGACTGAGTTATGTGGTGTAGGAGTGACTGAGTTATGTGGTGTTGGAGTGACTGAGTTATGTGGTGTGAGTGACTGAGTTAGTGTGTGACTGTTATGTGTGTGTAGGAGTGACTGATTATGTGGTGTAGGAGTGACTGAGTTATGTGGTGGAGTGACTGAGTTATGTGGTGTTAGGAGTGACTGAGTTATGTGGTGTTGGAGTGACTGAGTTATGTGGTGTTGGAGTGACTGAGTTATGTGGTGTTGGAGTGACTGAGTTATGTGGTGTAGGAGTGACTGAGTTATGTGGTGTTAGGAGTGACTGAGTTATGTGGTGTTGGAGTGACTGAGTTATGTGGTGTTGGAGTGACTGAGTTATGTGGTGTTGGAGTGACTGAGTTATGTGGTGTTGGAGTGACTGAGTTATGTGGGTGTGGAGTGACTGAGTTATGTGGTGTAGGAGTGACTGAGTTATGTGGTGTAGGAGTGACTGAGTTATGTGGTGTTGGAGTGACTGAGTTATGTGGTGTTGGAGTGACTGAGTTATGTGGTGTTGGAGTGACTGAGTTATGTGGTGTAGGAGTGGACTGAGTTATGTGGTGTAGGAGTGACTGAGTTATGTGTGGTGTTGGAGTGACTGAGTTATGTGGTGTAGGAGTGACTGAGTTATGTGGTGTTGGAGTGACTGAGTTATGTGGTGTTGGAGTGACTGAGTTATGTGTGTTGGAGTGACTGAGTTATGTGGTGTTAGGAGTGACTGAGTTATGTGGTGTAGGATTGTCTGAACAGGTGAGTTTTGAGTCTGGATTTGAAAAGTGGAAGGGTGTCTATGTTGCGGAGGTCAGGAGGGAGAGAGTTCCAGAGCTGAGGAGCAGAGCGGCTGAAGGCTCTGCCCCCCATTGAAATAAGACGGAAAGAGGGGACAGAGAGCTGGAGAGAGGAGGAGGACCTGAGGGAGCGAGAGGGAGTGGAGATGTGGAGGAGGTCAGAGATGTACGGTGGAGCCAGGTTATGGAGAGCTTTGAAAGTATTTAGGATAATTTTGAAGTGAATCCGTTGTTTTATGGGGAGCCAGTGAAGTTGTTGAAGGATGGGGGTGATGTGATGGCGGGAGGGCGTCCTGGTGATAATGCGGGCTGCAGAGTTTTGGAGAAGCTGCAGTTTCTGGAGGGATTTATTGGGGAGACCAAAGAGGAGAGAGTTACAATAATCGATCCGGGAGGTGACTAGACTGTGGACAAGTGTGGCTGTGGTGTGAGGAGTGA
>BJKM01001123.1:62722-95045 GCA_015082035.1 Chaenogobius annularis
TAATAATAATAATAATACATTTTATTTAAAAGCGCCTTTCAGAACACCCAAGGACACTGTACAAAGAGAATAAAACAGCAGAATAAAAACAACAAAAATAAAACAACAGAATAAAACAACAGAATAAAACCCACAGTACAGAACTGGATGATGGTGTAGGAGTGACTGAGTTATGTGGTGTTGGAGTGACTGAGTTTATGTGTGTTGGAGTGACTGAGTTATTGTGTGGGAACTGAGTTATGGGTGTTGGGTGACTGAGTTATGTGGGTGTGGAGTGACTGAGTTATGTGGTGTTGGAGTGACTGAGTTATGGGTCTGAGTTGTGGTCACTGAGTAGGCTCTGCCCCCCATTGAAATAAGACGGAAAGAGGGGACAGAGAGCTGGAGAGAGGAGGAGGACCTGAGGGAGCGAGAGGGAGTGGAGATGTGGAGGAGGTCAGAGATGTACGGTGGAGCCAGGTTATGGATAGCTTTGAAAGTATTTAGGATAATTTTGAAGTGAATCCGTTGTTTTATGGGGAGCCAGTGAAGTTGTTGAGGATGGGGGTGATGTGATGGCGGGAGGCGTCCTGGTGATAATGCGGGCTGCAAAGAGGAGAGAGTTACAATAATCGATCCGGAGTGACTAGACTGTGGACAAGTATGGCTGTGGTGTGAGGAGTGAGAGAAGGACGGAGACGAGAGATGTCCGTCCTTCTCTCGAAGGTGGAAGTAGGCAGAACGAGTGATGTTGTTGATGTGGGAGTGGAAAAGAAAGGGTGCTGTCGAGGATGACACCCAGACTCTTGACTTGAGGGGAGGGGAGGACAGTGGAGTCATTGATAGAAATTGTGAAAACTGTTTGATTTTGAGAGAGTGGAAGGGGTGCCTACCAGTAGGACTTCGGTTTTAGAGCTGTTGAGTTTGAGGAAATTTGAAGAGAACCAGGAATTGATTTCCTGCAGACAGAGGGTAAGAGAGGCTGGTGGAAGTGATGCAGTGGGTTTAGAGGAGAGGTAGAGCTGGGTGTCATCCGCGTAGCAATGGAAATGAATGTTGTGTTTACGGAAGATGAAACCAAGAGGGAGAATGTAGATGATGAAAAGAAGGGGACCCAGGACAGAGCCCTGGGGCACACCAGCTGGGACAGGGAAGGGGTTGGATTGGTGTGATTTCAGTTGTATGAATTGACTGCGATTGGAGAGACAGGAAGTGAACCAAGAGAGAGGAATGTGGGAGATGCCAATAGATTTAAGCCTATGGATGAGAGTGCTGTGTGAGATGGTGTCAAATGCTGCTGTTAGATCGAGGAGGATGAGAATAGATAGTAAATTAGAGTCAGAAGCTATGAGGAGATCATTTGTGATTTTAAGAAGTGCAGTTTCAGTGCTGTGAAGTGGACGGAAACCAGATTGAAAATGTTCATAGAGACTGTTTGAAATGAGATGGGTGTGAAGTTGAGAAGCAACTGCTTTTTCAAGAAATTTGGATATAAAAGGTAAATTAGAGATGGGGCGCAGATTATTGAAGTTGTTGGGATCTAATCCAGGTTTTTTCAGAATAGGGGTAACAGAGGCAGTTCTGGAGTGATAATGAACAGTTCCGGAGGTCAAGGATGAGTGGATGAAATTAGAAATGAAGGGGGCAAGCGAAGGTAGGCAAGATTTGACGAGAGCTGTGGGGAGAGGGTCAAGGTGACAGGTGGAAGGTTTGGAGTTCAAAATGAATTCAGAGATTGTTTGGACAGAGGGAAGGGAGAAGCTAGAAAATGGTGTAACATGAGAGAGGGGGGAAGAGATGTCCACTCCAGGAACTGCAGCTTGGCTTGTTAGGTTGTGATGGATGGTAGTCACCTTCAATTACGAAAAAGGTCATCTAGCTTTTTCACCCTTTTTTTTTTTTTTCTCAGCGGCTATGTTTATAATTTGTCCTCTCAAGACTGCTTTGGACTCATCTCAAAGGATAGGCAGACATTTTTGCCCAGTTAATTTTTTCCTTAATGTTGTTGAACATTTTTTCTTTAAAGAAAGGGTCATTAAGCAGGCCGGTATTGAACCTCCGTAGTGTGTTTTTTTCATCTTTCCTTCAAGTCTACAGAGATGTAGATAGGCGCATGATCACTTAGGTCTATTGTGCCTATATCTACTTCAGTGATTTTAGATCTATCTTTATTGAGAATCAGAATCAGAATCAGAAAAGGTTTATTGCCATTGTCAATTAACAAAATTCACAAACATAGGAACTTTATCTCAACATTAAGGTGCAACATAAATCACTGATCAATAATAAAAACAACATCTATGCAATCAAAAGGGCATGCATTAAGAAACAATTTAAATTACTATAGTATAAAATAAAAAATAGGCATTACTATGTACACAAGAATTACAGTTAAATTTACAGTTGTAGTGCAGAAAGTGACAGTGCAGTGAGTGATTGAATAGTTGCATTTAAAGTGGCAGGTGTCCAATGTAGGCTGAATGCGAAGATTCCAATCGCCGCCACAAATTAGGGTTCCCTCAGAGTAATTTAGAGCTTTGAATGTAAATCGGTTTGAAATCAAAATTGCAGCTCCCCTTCTATGTTTGCCTTTTTATGAATATTTTTTTTTAAAGTTTTTATAACAGAATTTTGTTAGTTTATGATGTTCAGTGTCATTCAAATGTGTCTCTTGTAAATGTACGTCTATTCTTTCTTTTTTTCATTTTTGCCATTCACAGTGAAGGATGCTACTTGTAACACTTCCGATGCCATTGGTTTAATTGTATTGATTTTACCATTGATAACTTTAGAATATTTTTAATCTCTCTGGTCGGAAGCAACAAACATACACAAGAAGCAGAGGAACACAAAACAGATGAAAGGGTAAAAAAAAACAAAACAATAGGGTTTGTGCTGGAAACTGGCATAGAACCCAAACCCTGATAAAGAAAACTATCGTAAAAGGGAGGGAAGTCCAATCCTAATGAAGAGCCCCCTAAAAAACTCCCAGGCACTCTGACATCAACCTCAGAAAGAACTGGATATCTGACCTCATTAACTCACCACACCCCCGCTGCATTCAATTTTCAATTAAATTTTTTTTATTCAATTCAATTCAATTTATTTTTGTAACGCCCAAAATCACAACAGTAGTTGCCTCGAGGGGCTACAGTGGAAAACAAAAAAACAGTTCATAGGGACTTGGAAATGTCCCAGCGTCCTGTGTCCTTAGACAGATGTCCCAAGCTCCCCTGTCCTTAGACCCTCCTTCTCGGCCAGGAAAAACTACCAAACCTCTTTGGGAAAAAGTAGAAACCTGTAGGAGTTCCACAGTGAAGGAGAGATCCGACTCCCTCGGACGGACAGGCGGACGCGCCTCAAATTCTGCAAGTATACTGCAAGTATTTTCCAATTTCCCACAAATCCAATGTCCCACATATGACACATCGATGAGTAGATTTGTTTAGTCACAGAGTTTATGTACAAAAGCAGACAGCCACCATGGAGCATAAAGTCTGATGTTAAAAACAAATAAATCACTTCAGTCTCTTCAATTTAACAATTTAACAGAAGGGGCCGGCGGGGCCCAAGGCATTCTGATGCGAATCAGGTACTCAATGAGGAGGGAGCGAAAGTCAGTGTACAATAGGATGCAATTGGCCCATCTCAGGTAGTTTCAAGTGAAACCAATAACTCCCTTTATCAGGAGGTCCCGCCCTGTGGGCAGGGCTTACACAGAGTAGGTTAAAAGACTTGTTTTCACAGAGTGAGAATGACTCTTGGATGAGAGTCGAAACGTTTTGTTTTTCTAAAAAACAGAGCTTCAGCTTTAATAATGATGTGCAATACTGTGACATAATGTCAATCATCCCTGGTGCAATACTTTTCTGTCCATAGAACAGCTGTAAGTAAGAGTGTGTAATTCTTAGTTACAGTTAAATTTAATTTATATCTAAGTTATCTGTTTTTATTACTATATTTCGATGCCTAATCTGTGTTGCAACACTGGATTTTTCCCATTGTGGGACAAATAAAGGTTATCTTATCTTATTTTATGTCTGCATAGGTTCCTGGGTGCTCTGGTTTCCCCTACCAGCCACTGTATTAATGAGAGGGAATGTGGGACAACGAATGGAATGGAATGGAAGCCTTTCCGGTTATGACGTCGGACTAGAGACACGTACTCTCTCTGCTACTGCTGGCATGAGATATTTGTTCTGACCAGAACATCACACACTGGACTCTAACTTTCCTCTGCATGAAACAAAAACACCGATGTGATTGGCTGATGGGCGTTACATGTATAAACCTTTACGTTCCTCTCGTCAGTCAGTGTTGCACTTATTTCCTATGAAGTCGAAGTAAAACGGACATCACGAGTCACGACTGATCTGCTGCTGAGGCTTTATCATGCAGCGCTGCGAACTGACGCACAGGCACGGGGGTGTACAGCTCCTGTGTGGAGAGAGAGAGAGAGGGAGAGAGAGGGAGGGAGTGAGAGAGGGAGAGAGAGGGGACGTGAAGGAAAAGAAGCAAACTCCTAGTTTATTTGAAACTATTTCTTAAAACCCGCTCATCTCTAACACACGGCGAGGCTGCACTGCTCGTTCTGCGTGAATGAGGGGCCTACACTGTTCACTCCAAAGTTTCATGTCAGAGGTTCTGGTCCAGACGAGACAGCGCTTGGGTCCGAATCCGGACCGGAGTCCACCTATTAGTAACCCGGGGCATAGACGCCACCTCACTGCCTCACCTGCTGCTGACACTACCAGGCTTAATTGCCCCCATGGCAGGGCCCCGACACGCTGCCAGCCTTAGAGCGGTTCACTGACATGATTCATGTACTGCCCTGTGGGCAGGGCCCTCACAGAGTAGGATATAAACAGAGTTCTCAGACTTGTTTCTCTGATTGAGAATGACTCTTGGATGAGAGTTGAAACGTTTTGTTTTTTCTAAAACAGAGTCCAGATGACTACAACTGAATCTTTTTCTACAACACATACTGTTATATTTATGTCTTGCTTTCATTCTGCTCGCGCACAATGAAGTTGGCCAATCAGCGCAGGTCAGCTGCCTTGATTGCCAGTTTGTCATTACAAATATATGCTGTTTGTGCGTTATATGTTACAGCTGTGTGCGCTACAGCGCCAGCAGCACTACAAGGCTGTTCGCGCACCGCAGAAATCAGGTTGCCAGATTGGGGCCCCTTTTAACGCCTCGGGGCCCTAAGCGGCTGCTTAGTTTGCTTATAGAATGGGCCGGCCCTGTTCCCAGCTACTTGTCTAGTGACTTTTGAAGGTAAAGTGCTCTTCAAGAAAATGCAAAACACAGAGCACTGAACTGCAGCAAGAAATTTAATCACCAACAAAATTTACACCATTGCCCCTATGAAGGCTCAAATTGTGAAAAATAAGCAGGAGGCGCCATGAAGAAATGATGATTTGGTCAGGGCACAGAAAAGGAAGTGCCGCCGGGCCGAACGAAAAATTACGCAAGTCAAAGCTCAAAGGTTCAAAAAGATCTACGAAAGAAGTTGTACATGTACAACCTAATTTTATGTAGAACTAGGAAAGGATATTTTTCTGATATTTTGCTGCAGTAACAACTCACGTGTCCTGTTTGCCACAGTAAACAGATGAACAAACCCTCCAGCTCAGCTGCCGTTAGAACTCATTTCCACATCCAAGTGTAATGAGTTTGCATTATTCTTTCATGACAAAGTTCAAGGCATTAATAATGCTATAAATCTACAATGCAAAAAATAACCCCAAAACCACCTACACACTTAGAGCTGACTCACTTTGCACCTGTAACTGACAAAACTGTCCAGGAGATCATCACCAGTCTGAGTTCATCTACATGCTGCCTCGATGTTTTACCCACCAGATTTCTAAAGTCTGTGCTGAACAGTTTGTTAGCTCCACTCACTCAAATAGTTAACATGTCGCTTCAATCTGGAACATTCCCAATTTCCTTGAAAACTACGGTCATAAAGCCTCTCCTAAAGAAGAGCAGTCTTGATGCCATAATACTGAGTGGCCAGAGCGGCCAATGCAGAAAAGTTGGACAAAGCTGAACTTTTTTGCGGCAGACGCGGCGCAGCAACCAATCAGAGATTACGCTCCAGTGACATACCTACGCATTACCCGGAAGACAGTGACGTACCTACGCACTGCCAGGAAGAAGGACCAAAGCAAACCCAGACCGATAAAAAAATCAGCCAGAAGCAGCTCTTGGAGCAAATAATGATATTCACAAAACTCTGCTCACCTCTGAAGTATCTGCAGGACCCCAGACAAGCCGCCGAGCCGATTGCCTCCGTTTTTGGACTTTGTAAAGTTCATACACCAAAGCGATTCACTTAACCTGAACTGCCATAAGACACAACTCCTCCACTGCGCAAGTGCGCTTGCCGCCACGGGCCGCGTGTCTGCTGCGGAGAGTTTATTTTTTGGCCGCTGTTCGAGGCAGCCAGGAGGCGCGGCCAGGGCGTCTGCCTTCAAATGTACAGGCATTCAATTTGGGTGGCCAGCGCGAATTTGGCCACGGTGGTGTGAACGGGCCTTTACAGAAACTAGAGGACTGGGTGGGCATCACTGGCACTGCCCTAAAACTGGGTAAAGTCCTATCTGGAAGACAGGAAGTACTTTGTTGAAATTGGTAACTGTGTCTCAGACCACATTCCCCTGACCTGTGGGGTGCCCCAAGGGTCAATCCTGGGACCCTTCTGTTCAACCTATACATGCTGCCGTTAGGTCAGATGATACGCAGCGAAAATGTCTCCTATCACAATTATGCAGACGACACTCAGATCTATGTTTCACTGACGGCAGGTGAATATGGACCAGTGGATTCACTCTGTCACTGCATCCAACAGATCAGTGTGTGTGGATGCAAAACAACTTTCTCCAGCTGAACTCAGACAAGACTGAAATCATCGTCTTTGGCCCACAGAAACAAAGATAAAGTATTAGCAGTCATCTCCAGAGTCTTGCTCTAAAACCTACAAATCAAGTTAGAAATCTAGGGGTAATAATGGATTATTTTAACAGCCACGTCAAATCAATAACATCAGCAGCTTTTACCATCTAATAAACATTGCCAAAATCAAAAGTACAGTGTCTAAACCAGACTTGGAGAACTATCCATGCGTTTGTCTCTAGTAGATTAGACTACTGTAACGGCCTGCTCACTGGCCTCTCCAAACGAGCTGTAAAACAGCTGCAGTACATCCAGAACGCTGCTGCTCGGGTCCTGACCAGAACCAGGAAGTACGATCACATTAGTCCTGTGCTCAGGTCTCTGCACTGGCTCCCTGTGGCTCAGAGAATAGACTTCGGAGCAGCTCTGCTTGTATACAAGTCTCTCCATGGCCTAGCACCAAAGTACATCTCGGACATGTTAGTGCCATATGAACCATCTCGGACTCTGAGGACCTCAGGGACCGGCCTCCTGCTGATGCCCAGAGTCAGAGTCACTAAACATTGGGAATCTGCGTTTCAGTTTTATCCAGCTAAAATCTGGAACAGTCTTCCTGAAGATGTGAGACAGGCCTCTACTTCGGCAATGTTCAAATCTAAGATAAAAAACTGTTTTGTTTAACTGTGCGTATGACTGAAATGATTTTCTTTGCACTCCTCTCTTTTATGTCATTAAAACTGTTTGACGGATAGCCTGAAAATGGCACCTTTAAATCTCTTTAAATGAAAAGGTCTTTCTTTAGATAAATTCTTTCAGCAAAATTGTTAAATTGAATGAATAGAAATTAAGGTTTTGTGATTTCTGGCATGTCTTTGTGCATTTTCTTCCTGTTGTGTGAAGCATTGTATTGCCTTGTGTATGGAATTGTGCTCTACAAATAAACTTGCCTTGCCTTGCCAAGGTAAATAAAAATTAGTCTGTGCGCCTAAGAAATATCTATTTTCTCCATTAATGGAGAGGCGTTTCTGCACTAAAGCTAATGTTAAATATGCTTTGTGTTGTTTGTGCTGAGTGAGGTCCATCAAGACATGCCATAATTAATAAAGGCATTTCATTAACCAAAAAGCACCTCTTTTATAGCTACTTTTAACAACTGCTTGGCAATCTATGAAGCGTTCCTCTTTACTCTTTCTATGCCTTGCTATATACAATGACATGTTTCAGAGGGCAGACAAAATACCGGAGATCTCTGAGGGGATTTGTGGCGTTCTCACACACAAAGTTACACTATAAAGGACATGAATCTACGTCTGCCTTCCACAATCGGTTTTAAGCGTCATTGCACAGTGATCGGCAGGATTTATATGTCTATTAGCTAAATACAATATATAATAATCAAATGTACATACTCTTTTTAGATTAATAGGTTACTAAAAATCGAGTAAACAGAAGAAAGGACATTTTCATCTTTTTGGCTATTGCTTGCATAGACCATTTATGGCAGGAAACACTACCTATTTCCTGTTTTTTAACTTAACCATGTTCATGAAAATTGAAGTTTACCGTTACCCTGCCTTTTTCTTCTGCTTGTTGATCTACTGTTTTATCTTGTTTGCTAACCTGGTCCTCATCACTGTTATTTCACGTGAGAAGTCTCTCCATGAGCCGATGTACATATTTATTGCTTGTTTATCTGTCAATGCTTTGTATGGTTCTGCTGGATTCTTCCCCAGGTTTTTAGTTGATTTGCTTTCTGACACTCACCTAATCTCACGACCAGCTTGTTTTATTCAGGTTTACAGCCTTTATAGTTTCATTGGCTATGACTTAACTTTACTTGGAGTTATGGCGTATGATAGATATGCTGCTGTGTGCTATCCTTTACACTATCATAGGAAAATGAACTTAAATATGGTTATTACATTAGCAGTAGTGAGCTATATTTATCCTATGACTAGTGTTGTAGCGTGTGTTTTGCTGTCTGCCAGGCTTCCTCTCTGTGACAACAAAATACACAAAGTTTACTGTGCAAACTGGAATATAGTCAAGCTCTCGTGCGTCCCAACAACTCTCAATAAC
Source organism: Chaenogobius annularis (assembly GCA_015082035.1). Lineage (NCBI taxonomy): Eukaryota > Metazoa > Chordata > Actinopteri > Gobiiformes > Gobiidae > Chaenogobius > Chaenogobius annularis. Next base: position 71,684 of record BJKM01001123.1, read on the forward strand.
ATAGTGGGGATACTTCTAACTATAAGCATTGTCTTTATCCCACTCACGTTTGTATTGTACACATATGTGAAAATCGTCATTATTTGCTGGAAAGCTTCCCCAGAATACAAAGGTAAAATTTTCCAGAATTGCTTACCACATATTATATCTTTCACAACTTTTTCTCTCGCAGTGTTTTGTGATATTTATTTGAGTCGCTTTGACCTGGAGACAATTAATCCAGTCCTTGCAGTCATTTTGTCAATAGAGGTTGTTGTAATTTCTCCGATTGTTAACCCACTTGTTTATGGTTTGAAGTTACCCGAAATAAGAAAACACATTCTTAAAATACTGTCCTTACCACCAAATTGCAGTAAATGAGATACCTGTAAAATGCATGGAAATATCTGATACACTGTTTTATTGAGACAATTATGGTTATAAAATGTAAAAATACATAACCAATATATAGTATGAATCTTTGTAGAATATGCTCATCATTAAAGAAAAGTTAAATGCATCTTTTAAGTAAGGTGAAGAATGTTTATTTCATGGCAGGGCGGTGCTCAGAGGCTCACCAGACTAATAAACAAAAGGGAAAAATATTCTCAGCGAAATCAACAGAGTTATTATAATCCTAATATGAGCAGTAATTGATTATTGAGTGGGCCACTTCAGATGACCAACCACTAATAACAAGCATCATCACCAGATTTTAGAGAATGAATAATGCAATATTAATAATCCGTCATTTTTAATGTCTAGCACTATATAAATGTATTATATTACTTTTCAAGTACCTCAGTGAACACACAAGATGTTCATATTCATGTATCCAATGGAATTCCATTTTCAATTTTATTTAAGATAAAAAAGGAGTGGGAAGAAAATGCTTGGGCAATGCTATTGTTTAGCTTCCTTTTAATTCATTATGAACAGAAAATACAACAATAAATGTACGTAATATGCAATAAGAATGTATACTGTTTTTATACTAAGTTTTATATTAACCTCATGACAAATAGTATACTTTATTTATATGCACCAATAGGTTATGTTTATGTGACATCACAACATTTTATAATCCTTTAATTTAACATTGAGCTAGAAAGAATTCTATGGTTGATTTGGCTGTTTATCTGGCAGATTGCAGCTTAATTTTGACCTGGGGTTTTTATTATTATTATTTTTTTAACCTTTATTTAACCAGGAGAGTCCCATTGAGATTAAAAACCCCTTTTCCAAAGTGAGTCCTGACCAAGTAAAGGTTAATACAGTTACAACAGACAAGTGAATGACATTAAAATAACACAAGTTATGAAAAGCAATTGCACATTATTACGTTTTTCAGCAATTTAAAGACAAGGGCTCGGTCAGTTTCTAGTCTTTCTGAAACAAGGAGCTGAGTGGACAATCCAATCCAACTTTATTTGTATGGCACATTTTACCAGCACAAAAGTCTCCAAAGTGCAGCACAGAGTACAAAGCAAGCACAGGTAAAATATGTTAAAAACATAAAAACAAATTAAAAACAATATAAAATATGAAAAATAATAAAAGACAAAAGGCTTTCTTCTCCAGCTCTGTGCGGGTAGAAGAAAAAAGAAATCAGCAGCTGATCATTTGATCGTAAAGAGTAAGAGTCAACATTTTTGTGTGATTGAAGAACTAATGTACAGTGGCAGTAATGCCCAGAGAAGGCCATCCCACTCGTGAGTACAAATCACAGTGATGTATCATGGCTTTACAGCTAGTAATGTAATCTTGAGAGAAGCATGATAAAACGTGTTCATTATTTGAAGACATGAAGTAGAAGCATTCAAATAAAAAAGATAACTATCATTTTTTTTAAAAAGCTACAATGACAATGGAAGAAAAAACAGTTTAAGTTTTAGTTTTTCTATGTTTGGTTTAAAAGTGAGGATCAATCAAGACACCAAGAGAATGTCATAGAGATTGTATATGAATATTGAGGTAGTTTATGAATATAAGGAATATTCATAAACTACCCATATGACATTCCCTTCAAGAATGGACACCTTGAGGCACCTTCTTAAAGCTTAAAAACAACATTAGCTTAGTGAAGACTAGTTTTAACTGAAGAACCAAAAGCTGGACGGCAACAAACACTTTCTATATGGTTTCAATGATCTGAGCAAGAGATAATCCATAGCAGTAAATAACTGTCATCCTCATAAAAATAGATATAAGCATCAGAAACATTTTGTCTGCAAGTCATTGATTTACAAAATAAACGCCCCCTTCTCTCATCTATCATGCCTTGCATGCCTCTCCTCCACCATGTCCTAAGATTCTTCTCACCAACCCAATTTATACATGCTGCTCAGAAATACCCCACTAATCTGTCTTGGACATCCTCAGAAAGCAGCAAGTTTTTAAGGTTAACGGTTTCCGTAATAGCCCGTGGCTATGGCCTTAATGAATGTGTCTTGAATTTGGTGACACTGCAGCGCAACGCTCTTGCTTCACAGCGCTAACGCTCTTGCTTCACAGCGGCTAACGCTCTTGCTTCACAGCGGCTAACGCTCTTGCTTCACAGCGGCTAACGCTCTTGCTTCACAGCGGCTAACGCTCTTGCTTCACAGCGGCTACAGCGGCTAACGCTCTTGCTTCACAGCAAGATGGTCCTGGGTTCATTTTTCTTCTTCAATAAACACAGATAGAAAACCATTGAGGCAGGTATACGCACAGTAGACTTAAGTAACCATGCTACTATCTACATTACTGTAGACTTGGAAGTAAGACAAAAAAACACACTTTGGAGGTTCAATGCCAGCCTGCTGAAAAAAAATAATTGCTGGAGGCAAATCATACCAAGAAGGGGAATCCTCAATCGCTACAGGAACTGAAAAAGATAAGAGGAGAAATTAGGACACAGGACATAATTGAGAAAATGCTCTTTACCAAACAAAGGTATTACGAGAGTGGACCAAAATGTTCTAAATGATTAGCCTGGAATGAACAACGACAGGCAGTAATGCAATCTTAATTAACAAGACTAAATTCAATCATTTGAATCCTTCTATACATTTTGTAACTATTTTTTTTTTAATCTCGGAAGATAAAGAAGATTAAATAACTTATTTTCTGTACACCCTCTATTTGCCTGTTATGACAGAAGAGCCAAATAAAAAATTAGGAGCTGAAATAACAGTGTTGAAAATACAAGACGCAATCAAGAGACTAAAGAACAATACATGTCTGGGAGTGGTACAAAGCTCTAAAACAACCACTTAAGACCTCTGCTTTTAACAACTTTTGACTGTGCACTTAAAAAAACTTATTCCCCCTAGTTGGAAAGAAGCAATTTATTTATTTATTTGACAGGGATATTTCACAATAAATAAATTGCACAGACCAGAGAGAGCTCCAAGCTCATTTTCATCTGTGTGAAAGTGATTGTACTTCATATAGGCCCATTTCTATTTTGAATATGAACTATCATATGAACTATCATAGCAGGGAACACAACCCCAGCTACTATGCAAAGTGCTTTTTGTTTTGTCTGTTTTTGTGCGTAAACCGTGTGTCTGTGTGTACTTGCACCCGTGAGGAGCTCTTAACCATCAGATCTACAACTCCTACGGATCTAGTTCCAGTTTTTTAAAGAACTAGTCCTTTTTTTGGCCAAAAGAGTGAGATGCCGCAGACGGGGAAAACGTGGCGGTGTGGTGGTCCGCCTCAGGACACGCAGCGCACGATTTTCCTCTCTAACGTTCGCTCACTTTCCAACAAACTGGATGAACTGGCGCTGCTGATGAGACGGAACAGAGACTTTTCTTCATCTCCTGTTTTTGTGCTTCACGGAGACGTGGCTCAGCGAGTCGGTTCCTCCATGTAAAAACAGATTCAGTTGGAAATTTTTCTCTCCAAAAAACTTTTAAATGAAATCGTTGCATAAATAAAAGTAACAGATTATTATTATCAATTTGTGGTGGGCATCTATCTGTTGATTATTGATTACCGTATTAAAATCTTCTGCCATTATAATTATTCAGTGTGTCTGCATTGGTACGTTTTTCCAAGCCATCAAAACGAGTGTTACTCAGATTAGACAGAACATCGACAACATCCTGATTGCAACAGCGATCACCACCCTTTTCCTCACCCCCAGGTGTTGCAAGTAACGGTTTCTTATGCGCTGGTTCTTTGAAGGTGGTCCCTAGATGGAAAGAAGCAGGGGTGGGAAGTCTAGGAGCAGCCGGACTGTTTTTCTCTGATTTAGAGTTTCTTTTTCTGTCTCGAGAACACATTGGGATGTCGTAAAGTTTTCCCGTAGATGATGGTGTAGCATTTAGAAAGTTTTTTCTGAAGCAATAAACAGGTTTTGGCGCAACCGGTTGAAAAAGAGCGTCCGCTCAAACCGCCATCTTAGACCAGCCCGGAAGACGAGTCCCCCTCAGGCCAGACAGACATGAAGAGCGTCTTATGACATTGGCAGTGGCGGCTGGTGATGCTATTTGATATTACCGTGTTTTCGTAGTTTTTTTATGTCCAAAAGTGAATATTTTACATTGACTGTATAAATACACATTTTAAATACACATTTACAACTGAAAGAATGAAGTAAAAAAACTTTATTTCCACTTGTGGTAATGGTAATACTATGACTTAGAGGCAGATACCATTTGTGAGAAAATGCATTTGACATTAAATTACATTTTACACTTTAAAAAATAACAGATTGTAAAGAGCAAAACAAAAGTCTCCGTGATACTGTACCTTATAGTGCAGAGTAGCAATTACTATATTAAGAGATAATAAAAAACACAAACTTGTTGTTGCCTGTTTCATAAAACAGAACAGAAAACACATGTGTAACATTTTACATTTTTATATATATATATATAATATTTCTGTATGGAAAGTTCTTCTTAAAGACATGTCATTTATAGCATTCTTTCATGGGTTTTCTAATAACCAAACCATCGATTTATGAATAGAAGTTCTACAATACTTTCAGCGTTGACATTATCCGGCGTCTAGTGAGTTTGCAGTCAAGGTAATGAAGCACACGTGCTACACTGGTTTGACACATCAGATGCCCGATCGGCTTGGATTGGTAAGAAATCAGCCGCTTTCACCTAATCACGAATATAGTTTTTATTCACAGTCAGCCACAGTCAAGAAGCTCATTCTGAACAGTTTTGGACGTACCTTTGAACACAGATGCCTGTAGAAGCAGTTTTAAAAAGTAAATACGGAAAACAAGACGTGCGGCCGCTTAGAGTTGACGTCTTCTCCAAGATGGCCGCTTCTCCAAGATGGCGGCGGCACATTCAAGTCAATGGCAGCTGCGCCAGTGAGCCTTTACCATTTTGGACACTGTGGCACAGAAGGTACGTAGGCTCGCATACCATGTGATCGCTCCAATCATTGACCAATCATAATCAGACCGAGAGTTACTAGAGCTGCGCAGGGGGCGTGCGAGATAAAGGGAAATATTGAAACAACTGGTTTTAGGGAAATTGAAGGATTTTGAACCGGGAAAAAGTGAATGACCTGATAAAAGCTCCATGGTATGCACTGAGTGAGGAGTGAGCCCGCTGTCACTGCTAATCATAAAATCAAGCCGGTTCACCCATGAATCTATTAAAATATCGGGCTTACCTTAAAGTCTAGCTCATGGTCTGGATTAATGCTGTTGTGTCGCTTCTTTACTCTTACAGCATTTACAATACATCAGAACATTTGCTTATTAATGCACGTCATGTACGAAATGTACGTCAATTCAATGATTATATTGTAAACATCGTGCTAAACTGTATATTTTGTATATGTATTTATCAAAATCTATTTATTGTCATGGCTCAAATTGTAACTCATTGATTATATTGCTGTCTGTTTATTATATATACCTGTGTGCTGTGTGATGACAGGCTCATGAACCATAGACGTGTGCAGTATTTTTATCTTTTTGGAAGTTGATAATGTATATGTTTGTATATTGATTGAATTATGATTTGAGTGACTGTATTGTGTGTGAGTTTATGTCATGCAGCTACTGGTAGCTGCAGGTACTATAGCCCAAGACAAATGTCCTCTCGGGGACAATAAAGTTTACCTTACCTTACCTCTATCAGTCAATATTTTACTGTTATTATTCAGTGTTGTGTGGTGTATCGCAAATAGAATATAAAACCATTTAAAAAAATGTATGAAGGTTATTTTGTAAACTTTGTCAAAACATGCTAAAAGTCATCAAAAGTATTTAGGCTTCTTGGATCATTTGTGTGTCTACATACCATGGGTAACACACGTAACAACACCGATGTACACTAAATGTAAACATCAATTATTTTATACCTGGCTTGCAATACATTCCATTTCCTTGCTTTCCTTCCGTAGCATGTCTTACCTTCTTTAGTTTTTCATTCATCAACATTTCAGGACAACGCTTCTGAGTCGTAGATCTATGGCCCTCAGATCCATGGTGGTCATTAGTTCCATGATTTGTTCTGTTATTAAACCTATGGATCCATAGTTTTACGCTTGTGGCTTGTTCATGGCACTTCGTGCACATCACCTACAAGCGCTGATTGCTCTGGACGGTTGCCGTTCTGACCAATCAGCGCACAAGCTGGGCTAGAGCGACGCACTAGAGCGTAGCCGAAGCCAACGGATTAAAATGTGTTTTAAAGACAACTGAAGAATTTTAAACTGAGAAAGAGTTAATGACCCAAAAATAGGTAAAAATTGCCGCTACAGCCGATATTTCTACAAGCCGTAAGTGCCCTGTCAGCCGAACACGACCAGTTTTTCGTTACATTGCGCTCTAGGGAAAAAAAGCTTTCTGCATTTTAAGGAATTTGACAGAACCAATGGACTGTAAAGTCTTATTATAACCATATCAATGTTGACTACTTTATATCTTTAACTCCACCTTATTCTATAAATCTGTGCACCTTCGAAATATTTATTTTCTCGATTAATGGAGAGACGTTTCTTGACTGAAGCTAATGTTAAATATGCTTTGTATTTGGGCTGATGAGGTCCATTGAGACATGCCATAATTAATAAAGGTTAGTTTTTAGTATTTTCATATTGACTGACCTCTTTTATAGCTACTTTTAACCACCGCGTGAAGGTCCAGGAAGCGTTCCTCTTTACTCTGTTACTGTTACTGTTGTCAGTTAAATATGCCTTGTCAATTACAATGACATGTCACAGAGGGCAGACAAATAATCTCTGAGGGGAATTGTGGCGTTCTAACACACACAAAGTTACACTATAAAAGGACTTGAATCTACGTTTGCCATCCACTATCAGTTTTAGGCCTCATTGCAGTGTGTTCTGCAGGACTTATGTTTTTTAGGTAATACTAAATATTATAATCATATTTACATACTCTTTGAGAGATGAATAGATTACTAAAAATCGAGTAAACAGAAGAAAGGACATTTTTATCATTTTGGCTATTGCTTGCATTGACCATAGATATATTTCATTTAATTCTTTATGGCAGGAAACACTACTTATTTCCTGTTTTTTAACTTAACCATGTTCATGAAAATTGAAGTTTACCGTTACCCTACCTTTTTCTTCTGCTTGTTGATCTACTGTTTTATCTTGTTTGCTAACCTGGTCCTCATCACTGTTATTTCACGTGAGAAGTCTCTCCATGAGCCGATGTACATATTTATTGCTTGTTTATCTGTCAATGCTTTGTATGGTTCTGCTGGATTCTTCCCCAGGTTTTTAATTGATTTGCTTTCTGACACTCACCTAATCTCACGACCAGCTTGTTTTATTCAGGTTTACAGCCTTTATAGTTTCATTGGCTATGACTTAACTTTACTTGGAGTTATGGCGTATGATAGATATGCTGCTGTGTGCTATCCTTTACACTATCATAGGAAAATGAACTTAAATATAGTTATTACATTAGCAGTAGTGAGCTATATTTATCCTATGGCTCTTGTTGCAGCGTGTGTTTTGCTGTCTGCCAGGCTTCCTCTATGTGACAACAAAATACACAAAGTTTACTGTGCAAACTGGAATATAGTCAAGCTCTCGTGCGTCCCAACAACTCTCAATAACATGGTGGGGATGCTTCTGTCTATAAGCACTGTGTTTATCCCACTCACGTTTGTATTGTACACATATGTGAGAATCGTCATTATTTGTTGGAAAGCTTCCCCAGAATACAAAGGTAAAATTTTCCAGAATTGCTTACCACATATTATATCTTTCACCATTTTTTGTCTCACAGCATTTTGTGATGTTATTTTGAGTCGCTTTGACCTGGAGACAATGAATCCAGTTCTAGCAGTCATTTTGTCAATGGAGATTGTTGTAATTTCTCCGATTGTTAACCCACTTGTTTATGGTCTGAAGTTACCCAAAATAAGAAAACACATTTTAAAGATTCCGTTCTTAACACCTAAACACTGTAAATAAGTTTTGTATGGAAATGTATCTGTTACATTATGCTTTTATCGAGATCCTGATGGTTATATAATAATAAATCAATAAATAAAATATATAAATCTTCTACTACTAAGACTGTAACAATGTTTTCAAACGGTGTAATCATTTAAAACTTTTTTTTAATTTTAATCATTTATTAAAGCAATTTCATTGTTTTTAATCAAACTGTGGGAAGGTGGAAATCAACAATAACATTTCAGTGAAAACTATTAATTTATAGCCCCAATAGGAGAAGGAGCCAATTTGCCGTCGAGTGGGCTGTAAATCAGCTGACCAACAACTAACTAAGGGTTTGATCTCAGAACTAGGGGTTTAAGGCCTAATAGCCTCATCACCAGGCGATTTAACTGTAACTTGTGTACATAGTGTACATAATGTACATAATGCCTATTTTTATTTTATACTACAGTAATTTTAAATAGTCTCTTAATGCATGCCCTTTTTGATTGAATTATATGTTGTTTTATTATTGCTCAGTGTTTTATGTTGCACCTTAAGGCCGAGACAAGTTCCTATGTTTGTGAATTTTGTTCATTGACAATGGCAATAAACCCTTTCTGATTCTGATTCTGAATGAATGAATAATGCAGTGTAAATCATTTTTTGTTTCAAGTGTCCAGAAAAGCACATATGAATTTATTATTTGAATATTAGTCAAGAACTGTTACTGTCAGCAACAAAAACATCAGTACTTACATTACTATTTCATATAAAAGTCTGTCCACTGTTACATAGGTTTACAAATGCTTGTAGATACAGAAGATGATTCCACATAATCTCATAACTGCATAGCATCAAACTTTTTTTTCTTATTTAAGATCAAAACGGAGTGAGAAGAACATATTGAATGCCTTCTTGTCTTTCATAAAGAACATCAAACTCATTGCAGAAATATACTACAATAAATTAAGTTAGTCATAGCAATACAGTATAATGTACAATAAGTATGTATACCATCAACCATGCAGTTCCAAAGTCTTAATAATGATAGTAATGATAATGATAATGATAATAATAATAATAATAATAATTATAACAATATTATAATATTAATATTATATCCGTCGGGGGCCGAAAAAAAAAGAAGAAAAGAACTGACGACAAAAAGAAACTGCAATCTCAGTCATGACTGTGTTCACTCTGTCTCATTTAAACGGGACAAGTACAAGGGGCCTCTGTTTTTGTTTTTTATTGTTTGATCTGTTTTTTTTATTTGATCATTGTTATGGACAAAAACCTCCATGAGCCAATGTATGTGCTTACTTTATATAAGCTTAACAGACTGTATAGGATGTAAGCTTTTTACCCCACGTTCCTTAATGACCTCCTCTCCTCTGCTCATGCTATTTCATACGTTGGTTGCCTTTTACAGGGGATTGTGCTCCATGTTGCTGCTCACCTGACTTTACACTGCTGATGGTCATGGCTCTTGACCAATGCCGATATTTTAATAGATCCATGACCGATACGCAGCAATATTTCACCCTGTGATCTACCGATGACAAGACAAAGAATTGGGTTGTCAATATTTTATGCCTGGCTTATTCCACATGTTTTGTTGGTACTAAGCGCAGTACCAATGTCAAATTTAACTTTTATGCGGGTCACATACAGTGCATCCGGAATGTATTCTCTTTTTTTAAAAATATGTTTTGTTACAGCCTTTTTCCAAAAAGGATTACATTCCTTGATTTGCCTCAAAATTCTACAAATAATACTCCATATTTACAACCTGAAAGAAGTTTGTTCGAATTATTTTCAAATGTATTAAAAATTAAAAAACAAAAAAAGGCACATGTACATAAGTATTTACAGTGTTTTCCATGGCACTCAAAATTGAGCTCAGGTACATTGTTTTCCCACTGCTCATCCTTGAGATGCTTCTAATGCTTGATTGGGGTCCACCTGTGGAAAATTAAGTTGATGGACATGATTTTGACCTTATTATTTGGCCCATTATTTCCTCTTTTTCAGATGGTCACTGAGATTTCCAGTATGTCTCTGTGGAGCGAGGTGAACCTTCCACCAAAGTGGCCTGTATGATAAAGTGGCCAGATGGAAGCCACTCCTCTATGTTAAAGACACATAGCCTGCCTGGAGTTTCAAAAAGGCGCCTGAAGGACTCTCAGACCATGAGAAACAAAAATCTCTGGTCTGATGAAACAAAGATTGAACTCTTTGGCTTGAATAGTTGAACTCTTTGTCTTGAATAGTGTAGCAACCTATAGATGACCTCTGAACGTTGCCATGGTGACTGGAATGCGAGACATATGGTTTTTACCACGATACCATCTACCTTTGAGGAGATATATGTCTGCATACATAGCAGAAGCCATTTTCTATCCCTAGACAAAAGCTAAAACTAAGCTAAAAAGCTGATTTATGAAACAATCATCTGATTGTATAAAATGAATTGACTGTGTAAGGCAAGGCAAGGCTGGTTTATTTGTAGAGTACAATTCGTACACAAAGGCAATTCAAAGTCCTTCACACAACAGGAAAAAAATGCATTAAAATCACAAAGATGACAGAATAGTTTAAGACATTAAAGAGAAGAGTGCAAATGAGATCATTTCAGTCATCTGCACAGCTAAACAAAATAGGTTTTATCTTAGATTTGAACATTGCCAGAGTAGCGGCCTGTCTCACATCCTCAGGAAGACTGTTCCAGATTTTAGCTGCATGAAACTGAAACGCAGATTCCCCATGTTTAGTCGAGACTCTGTGCACCAGCAGGAGGCCGGTCCCTGTGGTCCTCAGAGTCCGAGATGTTCATATGGTACTAACATGTCCAAGATGTACTTTGGTGCTAGGCCATGGAGCGACTTGGATACAAGCAGAGCTGCTTTGAAAGTCTATTCTTTGAGCCACAGGGAGCCAGTGCAGAGACCTGAGCACAGGACTAATGTGATCGCACTTTCCTGGTTCTAGTCAGGACCCGAGCAGCATTCTGGATGTACTGCAGCTGTTTTACAGCCTGTTTGGAGTGGCCAGTGAGCAGGCCGTTACAGTAGTCTAATCTACTAGAGACAAACGCATGGATAAGTCTCTCCAGGTCTGGTTTAGACACTATACATTTGATTTTGGCAATGTTTTTTAGATGGTAAAAGGCTGATGTTATTGATTTGACGTGGCTGTTAAAATAATCCATTATTACCCCCAGATTTCTAACTTGATTTGTAGATTTTAGAGCGGAGACTCTGGAGGTGACTGCTAACACTTTTCTCTTCGTTTCTGTGGCCAAAGACGATGATTTCAGTCTTGTCTGAGTTCAGCTGGAGAAAGTTGTTTTGCATCCACACACTGATCTGTTGGATGCAGTGACAGAGTGAATCCACTGGTCCATATTCACCTGCCGTCAGTGAAACATAGATCTGAGTGTCGTCTGCATAATTGTGATAGGATACGTTTTCGCTGCGTATCAACTGACCTGACGGCAGCATGTAGAGATTGAATAGACGGGGTCCCAGGATTGACCCTTGGGGCACCCCACAGGTTAGGGGCATCTGGTCTGAGACACAGTTACCAATTTCAACACAAGTCCTTCCTGTCTTCCAGATAGGACTTTAACCAGTTTAGGGCAGTGCCAGTGATGCCCACCCAGTCTTTTTAGTCTCTGTAAAAGGATCCCATGATCGACAGTTGTCAAAAAGCAGCACTCAGATCTAATAGAAATTAAGACTGAGGCTTTGCCCGCGTCAGTGTGGATGTCATTTGACACCTTGACAAGAGCAGTCGGCTAAACTTGTTTATCTTCCTGTCGATGTTTGGAAGAGGTCCACTTATGAATGTTTTGATTTCCATTTTATCAAGCACGTCGAATAACTCCAAGAAGTCTCTTTTCAAAACTTCAGTCTCTTTGCGTTGTATGTCCACTGCACCGACGTGCACAATCAGCTGTTTAGCTCCTTGATATGTGGCAAAAACATCAGAAATGCGTGACGTAATCTCAGTGATTGTGGCAGCGGGAAAATAATGTGTTTTAATTTTTTCATGCATCACGTGACTTATCGCACCATCCCAATCAAGACGACCTTGACGTTTGGCACAGATTCTCTGTCTCTGTCTGCCTTTTCGCCATGTCATGTCTCCCATTTTTTCTTTGTTCATTTACTTCAGTCTTTGAAAGTGGTAAAAATCTGTTTGTAAGCTGTATTTTAGGTGAAGTTACATTATTTTTGTATCGCTTGGGCTTTGCACTGAGATTGTGCCAGGTCCAGTCTTTAGAAAGTTTCGGGAAGGACACAGAGTCAGTCAGGTTTAGATTGAAAGTAGCTGTTTTTCTTGTAAAAAATGTGGGCTTCTTACCACTGGATGACACTGGAATTGTATCGTGCAGTCCTTTTTCAGTTTCCAAGCAAATATCCGTGCTTGTAGCTCATGAATTTCTTGTTGATATTTCCAACAGCGTTCACAAGAGTTTGTTTCCCTTCTCCCGGACATGTTGCTGGCTCATCAGATTTGCTGATTAAAACTCAAAAAAGCTCTTAAAATCCTTGGTTTACTTAATAAAAAGTCATGATTAAAAATGTTTGGAAGACAAAAACTTATTAAAAAGCAAAATAAATAAGGAAAGCAGCTATAGCAAGCAGGAAAGCGTCTGCACTCTTCGGAAGCTGGAAGAGTGGATAAAGTTAATGTTGTTCATTTAATTGTTTTATGACTCATCTTGTGAAATTTCTTACCTGTGTAAACTATGTGGCCTAGTTAATGTTCAAAGAATGGCTGCATGGAGGAATTCCAGATACCGATCCCATCTCTGTCAGCGGACTCAGACACCAGCATGTGTCTGATTGGTGAACATTTCACAGTTTGGCTGATAAGATCATCTTAGAATCAACATTAACTCTAATACGCCACTAGATAGCTCTAGAACAATCGTATCTAATGTCTCCATCTGTTATCATTTGCATATTCTATATTATTATATGTTTAATTATTTTATCAATAAATCTTCATAAACCACATTTGGTAGTGTTCATTCATTTCTAGAAAAGGGGTCAATGTCACGGTTACGTTTTCATAACCTTCAGATTAACTATTAATTTTTATAAATTAATGTATCTGATATTTGATTTCAGAATTGTTAAATGCCTAAAATGGCTGGTCGGAATCAGAATCAGAATCAAGAATCAAGAATCTCGGTTTGGTGTAAAGGTGCAGCATAAAACAATGAATAATAAAATAATAATAGCAGCGTCTATGGAATCAAATATGGCATGCATAAATTAAGAATTTACTATTAAAATAAGGCAAAACATAAACTTGGCCTCAGTATGTACACAGATATTTAGTTTTGTTAAAGTGGCAGGTGTTAAGTGTTCATGAGTCCAAAGGAGGGAAAGAAACTGTTCTTGTAGTGGTAGGTTCTGGTCCGGATGGACCGTAGCCTCCTGTCTGAGGTGAGTGGTTCAAATAGTCCGTGTCCAGGGTGAGAAGGGTCTGCTGTGATCCGACCTGCTTGTCCCAGAGCCCTGGAGACGTGCAGGTCTTGCAGAGGTGGAAGTCTGCAGCCGATCACCCTCTCAGCAGAACGTGCAATGCGCTCTAGTCTCTGTTTGTCCCTGGCTGTGGCTCCAGCGTACCACATGGTGATGGTACCCCACATAACTCTTAAAATATGATGAACATATCCACTGTGACGGGTTTAGGTTCTGTGAAAAAATTATGGCTCAGTCGAAAATACTTTACACCCAGTCCCAAAGCAGTGGAAAAAGTATTTACAATGAACAAACGACAAGTATTTACAGGATAAAAAAAACTCACAGAAAAAACAGGGTCTCACAGCAAACATGTTATTCTCTCCTTGGCACTCTCTCCAACAATGAGCAGAGCTCCCTTTTAAACCCCCTAGCCCCTCCAGTGGGCAAACCAAATAAACAACTGATCGGGATGAAACACAAAATGGCATAATTCAACAAAAACCCACAAAATCATATGGCCCCTTTAATTCAGCCTAAAATCCCCAGAGCCCTCCATGGCCTGGACACTAATAACTAAGGAAATAATAATAAATAACAAAAATATACATTTCATTGAAATGGTCAAGTCCTCTGGTCATGTGACCAGACCAAGCACGCCAACTTGCACTTTAAACCAGCACTCATCATTTCCTCGGGTTGGCCCACCAGACAGGAGGCAGCGACAGCAGCAGCAGATGAGTGTGGTGCGTAGGCGCCGAGTGTACACCCTCGAACGCTCTACAGCAGGGAAAGAGTGTCCGGACAGTGGGGAAAACAGTTTGGGGAAGTGAAGAACCATGATGCAAATTAACCCGGCACTCAAAAATCAAACCAACCCGGGGCCCTGTGTAAAAACAACCTCCCCTAGTACTATTTCTGTAGTAACATCACACAGATGGGAAAACAAAATGCGAGTCAGACTGCCCAATCTGAGAAATTTGATTCATATTCCCTGTAAAAAGATAACGCCCAGTCCCACTGAAACTAGATTGAAACTTACTGTGCTAAATGTCAGATCCTTATGTAACAAATCATCCTTAATTAATAATTTTATTTCTTCTTATAATCTTGATTTTATGTTTTTAACTGAAACATAGCTTGACAAAAAAAACACAGGAAATTTAGTTCTAATAGAATCTGCTCCACCCAACTTTATGTTTGAATCTGAAACACGAGAAAACAAAAAGGGAGGAGGTGTGTGTGCTTTTGTTAGAGATGACATAGTTACCCACAGGTTGTCCTTTGGGGTGTTTTCAACATTTGAGTATGTATCCTTTAAAATTGCCCTAAAACGGTCTCCATCTATTATCTTCATTGTTTTATACAAGCCTCCTCAACACTGCCAAAGTTTTATTGATGATTTTACTGAGATGCTTTCAGTCGTATGATTGATTGATCGTGTGATTTCAATATTCATGTTGATAATATCTGTGACTGAAACGCTAAAGAGCTTCATGCTGTCTTTGAAACTTTCGGTCTTACTCAGCACATGAGCAGGCCAGAAAGATCCCTACAGTGAAGCATGGCGGTGGCAGCATCAACAGCAGGAACTGGGAGACTAGTCAGGATCAACAGAAAGATGAATGCAGCGGTGTAAAGAGACATCCTTGATGAAAACCTGCTCTAGAGCGCTCTGGACCTCAGACTGGGGCGAAGGTTCATCTTCCAACAAGACAACGACCCTAAGCAGACAGCCAAGATAACAAAGGAGAGGCTAAAGGACAACTCTGTGAATGTCCTTGAGTGGCCCAGCCAGAGCCCAGATTTGAACCCAATTGAACATCTCTGGAGAGATCTGAAAATGGCTAAGAACCGACGCTCACCATTCAACCTGATGGAGCTTGAAAAGTTCTGTAAAGAAGAGTGGCCGAAACTGCCATTAAAAAGGTGTGTCAAGCTTGTAGCATTATACACAAAAAGACTTTAGGCTGTAATTAGTGACAGAGGCGCTTCAACAAAGTTTATGCAAACAAATGTATGTACATATATAATTTTGTTGTTGTTGTTTTAATTACATTTGCAAAGACCCCTCCTTGAACCGACACCTTAGTGTGGTGGAGGGGTTTGAGCGCCCAGATCCCAGGACTATGTTGTCCGGGGCTTCAAGCCCCTGGTAGGGTCTCCCAAGGCAAACAGGTCCTGGGTGACGGGTCGGACAAAGAGCGGTTCACAAGCCCTTTATGAATAGAAGAATATCAAGGCCAGTTACGTCACCCGGATTGGCGTTACCAGGGCCCCATCCTGGAGCCAGGCCTGGGGTGGCCACCAGACGCCCAGCCGGGTGCAGCCCGAACAAGATGAGGTTGAGCGGTACCGACTAGATAGCTCTCCACTTCTCTGGTGTTGCCTGCGTGCTCAGCTGTCAAGCCTTCGGCTTGGGGACTTCAATGCCTATGTGGGCAATGACAGTGACATCTGGAGTGGGGTGATTGGGAAGAACAGCCTCCCCAATCTGAACCTGAGCGGTGTTCAGTGATTGGACTTCTGTGCTAGTCACGGATTGTCCATAACGAACACTATGTTCAAGCACAAGGGTGTCCATCAGTGCATGTGGCACCAGGACACCCTCGACCAGAGATCAATGATCAGTTGTCATGTCATCTGCTGTCAACCGATCACCACCTGGTGGTGAGTTGGATCCGCTGGCGGCGGAGGAAGCCAGACAGACTTGGCAGGCCCAAGCACATTGTGAGGGTCTGTTGGGGACATCTTGCGGAACCATCTGTCAGCAGGGTCTTCAATTCACACCTTCGGTAGAGCTTCTCCCAGATCCCGGGGGAGGCTGGGGACATTGAGTTCGAGTGGACCATGTCCTCGCCCTCCATTGTCAATGCAGCTGCTTGGAGCTGTGGTCGCAAGGTCTCAGGTGCCTGTCGTGGTGGAAACCCCGAACCTGGTGGTGGATATCAGAAGTATAATTTGGCTTGTGGGACTCCGGAGGCTGTTGACAGGTATCTGCGGGCCAGGCCAGCTTGTGCTGTCGCAGAGGCAAAACCCCCGGGGCTGGAGTAGTTCATGGAGGCCATGGAGGGAGGACTATCGGCCGGCCCCAAAGAAATTCTGGCAAACCGTCCGGCGCCTCAGGAGGGGTGGCAGTGCTTCACCAACACCGTTTATGGTGCGGGTGGAGACCTGCTGACTGGGGATGTCGTCGGACGGTGGAGGGAATACTTTGAGGACCTCCTAAATCCCGCGTCTCTGCAACATCGCGTAGCGGTCGGGAACAGTGCCTCTGGACTGGCAGACTGGGGTGGTGGTCCGGAGGGGGACCGGAGGGTGTGTTCCAACTACAGAGGGATCACACTCCTCAGCCTCCCCGGAAAGGTCTATTCCAGGGGTACTGGAGAGGAGAATCCGGCCAATAGTCGACCCTCGGATTCAGGAGGAGCAGAGTGGTTTTCATCCTAGACGTGGAACACTGGACCAGCTCTATACTCTCCATCGGGTGCTCGAGGGTTCATGGGAGTTTGCCCAACCTGTCCACATGTGCTTTGTGGATCTGGAGAAGGCTTTTGACCATGTCCCTTGGGGTGTCCTTCAGGGGGTGCTGCGGGAGTACGGGGTACGGGGCCCTTTGCTCAGGGCTGTCCGGTCCCTGTATGACCGGAGCAGGAGCAGCGTTCACATTGCCGGCAGTAAGTCAGATCTGTTCCCAGTGCGTGTTGGACTCCGCCAGGGCTGCCATTTGTCACCGTTCTGTTCATTGTTTTTATGGACAGAATTTCTAGGCGCAGTCAGGGGTCGGAGGATGTCTGGTTTGGGGACCACAGGATCTCATCTCTGCTGTTTGCAGACGATGTTGTTCTGATGGCTCATCAAACCTGGACCTGCAACATGCACTGGGACGGTTTGCAGCCGAGTGTGTGAAGCAGCTGGGATGAGAATCATCACCTCCAAATCTAAGGCCATGGTTCTCAACCGGAAAAAGGTGGCTGGCCCTCTCCGGGTGGGTGGGAAGTCCTTGCCCCACGTAGAGGAGTTCAAGTATCTCGGGGTCTTGGTCACGAGTGAGGGAAGGATGGAACGTGAGATTGTTGTGGTAAAGAATCAGGGGAGTCGAAAGACAAAGCTCTCGTTTTACCGGTCAATCTACGTTCCTACCCTCACCTATGAGTTTCCTCCACGACCCGGCCCCGGATACGCGGAAGAAGATGGATATATGGACATTTGCAAAGAATTCAAACTTCTTTCACGTTGTCATTATGGGGTATTGTTTGTAGAATTTTAAAGCAAATAATTAATTTAATCTATTTTAGTATAGGGTTGTGACATAACAAAAATGTGGAAAAAATATATACTTTCCGGATGCACTGTAATATGCAGTTTAAGTTTTTTTTATTGCTCTTCAATAGCACTTGGTATTGTGCCACCATATGTAATCAGTCCCAATTGCCTTGGTCCCAGATGTTTAGTTTCGGTATAAATATAAGAGTGGAGGAGTAGTAGTCAAAGTAAAGATGCCCTTTAACGACTGAACATGGATAATGCTTCTGTCGACAGGGATTTTCACTCTCACTGGACTAAATGAAACAATGCCCCATAGAGTTGGCATTTTTTCTCTAACTCTGGTTTATTATTGTGTCATTGTATTTGTAAATATTTCTCTCATTGTTTTAATTGTTTTGGATTCAAATCTTCACGAGCCTATGTATATTTTACTGTGTAGTTTCTGTATTAATGCATTGTATGGGACGGCTGGTTTCTACCCTAAATTTCTCATCGATTTACAAACTACATCTCCAGGAATCTCATATAATGGTTGTCTCATACAAGCGTTTGTCATGTACTCTTTTGCCTGCAGTGACTTGTCTATTTTAGCAGTTATGGCGTACGACAGGTATCTGGCCATTTGCCGGCCTTTGCACTACAATTCAATCATGACTAAGAAAAAACTCTCACATTTGGTATGTTTCTCTTGGCTCACACCATGTTGCATTTTCGCTCTCAATGTTTGTCCTCACGTCTCAGCTTCAGCTTTGTGGCACACACATTCAGAGGATTCTTTGTGTGAACTGGTTAATTGTCAAACTTGCCTGTCCCAAAGCAAATACTTTTCCGAACAGTGTTTTTGCTTATTGTACCATGTTCCTTTATCTGGGACATGGGTTTCTTTGTTGTGTGGACTTACATGCACATGGTTAAAACATGTGTACGGTCTAAAGATGACAGAGTGAAGTTTATGCAGACCTGTGTGCCACATTTAACATCTATGATCACTTTTGTTTCTTACTATCCTGTTTGATTTGATGCACATGCGCTTTGGTCCAGAAAGTCTCCCACAGCATTTGAAAAACTTTATTGCCATTGAGTTCGTTCTTGTTCCCCCATTTCTAAATCCTTTAATTTATGGGTTCAAACTGACTAAAATCAGAAACAAAATCGCAGGTCTTTTCTATGTAAAAAATACATTACATTTAACAGCGCAAACTGATAAATGTTGTTAACACACTGTAGTAGGACTAGACAAAATAGTATAGTGCACGGATTCTCCATGTCTTGTAACTTTTACTACAAATGCTATTCAAGTTATTTATACACATTTTCCATGTTTTCTAGCAAGAACTACACTACTGTTTCCCAACCAGGGTATGGGGACACTGACCAGCACGTAATCGTAAATACATTTTCTTGCAGAATTTGTTTTACATTCAAAGGAACGTTTTTATGATGGTTTAGAAAAAAATATGATTAACCTTGATAAGGGGACATGTTACGCAAATTCAATTCAATTATTTAAAGAGCTTTCAGCCTTGTTATAATGGTGTTCTCTCATCATTTGCTTATTTAAATATATATTTTGATTGAGTTGTGAATGTTTAAGTCATCTTTTATTGTTCTGCATTTGAGCCTTGAATGCTCGTAAAATTCCTGTTTTCATGTAACCCCTATCCCCGCCCACTTCCCTGCAATTAGGAATGTTTGAAAGATTAAGACTCCATTACCCGGCAAAGCTTCAAAATGGCACAAGCTTCAAAATGGCCCAATTTTCAGTTCAAAGGTCAAGTTCATGTTCAGGATCAGGTTTCTTTTCATAAAAACCTCCCAGTCGTTGTTTTATTATTTATTTTAAGTTTTCTTTAAAGTTGTTCTTGTGTTTTTTTACATTTATGAAAATGTTAATTATTAGCTTTTTTAAAAAAAATATTCATACCTATATACTTGATGATGATGATGATTATACCAGCCCATTTTAATTTAACCCTTGTGTCATGTTAGGGGAAATTCCTGAAGGTACATTTATAGTGATAATGTTTTTTGTTTTAAATATAGGAGTTTTGTCCTGATCTAACTTGCCAGGGCAGGTAACATTTTTAAAATAAAATCATGACGTTAAGCATTCATTTTAATGGTCAAATTGCTAAGTTTTCACCCATATTATGATGATTTACCTATGATGATTTATACAGTTTCAAGTAGTGTTCTATAAAGAAAAGCACACGCTTTGTGAAAAAAGGCGTGGAAGCACAACAGCATGTCCGTTCTTCCCCAGGTTTCTACTTTCTCCCACAGAGGTTTTGTACTTTTTCCTTGCCGAGAAGGAGTGTCTGAGGACAGGAAATGTTTGGACATTTGCTAATTTATCAACATTGTTTTATCTGTTTCTCACTGTCGCCCTTTAAGGCAACTGCTGTTGTGATTTGGGGCATTACAAAAATAAATTGAATTAAAATTAATTGAATTGAAAAAAGATGAGAAAACTAAAAAGCTCATAATTCCCTAAAGAGAAAAGTTCATAGATATAGTGACAAGAAATCTAAGAAGAGGTTTTCGTTACCAAATCCACAGTTTGGATTGTGTCCTGTTTCAAAATGACATGATTTGTGTGTGTGTGGGTCAAGTAATGTGTGTGACGTTGGGCTGCTCATAGAACTCATGCATTTAGAGAGGAACCTAAGTGGGGAAAAAAACATCTTAATTTGGTAAAATTTTGCAAACTGCCTTCATTTAAATACAAAAATAAAAATAAATCCATTATCCACACTGACAGGCCACTTATACTGGTCAGATTCAGAGTAAAAAAAAAATATATATATATATATTATATATATATATATATATATATATATATATATATAATTATTTATTAGGCCCACACCGAGGGCCTAATAAATGCTATGCATGGTATTATGTATACTCTGGCATCTAAAGAGTTATTTATTATTATGTATGATATCAAAATGTCAATGGAAAGATAACCCCTTAAGGGAAAAAAAAACATCTTTGAAAAATATAGAATCACACAGATCAGTCACAGTAAATAAATAAAAAAAGTTTTTATTGAATTAATTAATTATTTTTGGAAACTAATAGTACCAATATGTCATTTTCAACACTTTAATGAGAAAAACAAAATCTTTGAAAAATATGAACCTGACAATTTTACGGCAGTTCAAAAACCAAAAGACTAAATTTGTAGGAAACACTCATTTTCTATCCATCCATCTTCTTCCGCTTTATCCGGGGCCGGGTCGCGGGGGCAGCAGTCTAAGCAGGGACTCCCAGACTTCCTTATCCCCAGACACTTCCTCCAACTCCTCCGGGGGGATCCCGAGGCGTTCCCAGGCCAGCCGAGAGACATAGTCCCTCCAGCGTGTCCTGGGTCTTCCCCGGGGCCTCCTCCCGGTGGGACATGCCCGAAACACCTCCCTAGGGAGGCGTCCAGGAGGCATCCGGAACAGATGCCCGAGCCACCTCAGCTGGCTCCTCTCAACGTGGAGGAGCTGCGGCTCTACTCCGAGCTCCTCCCGTGTGACTGAGCTCCTCACCCTATCTCTAAGGGAGCGCCCAGCCACCCTGCGGAGGAAACTCATTTCGACCGCTTGTATCCGCGATCTTGTCCTTTCGGTCACCACCCAAAGCTCATGACCATAGGTGAGGGTAGGAACGTAGATTTGAACGTAAATCGCATCACTGCGGACGCTGCACCGATCCGCCTGTCAATCTCACGCTCCATCCTTCCCTCACTCGTGAACAAGACCCCGAGATACTTGAACTCCTCCACTTGGGGCAAGGACTCCCCACCCACCTGGAGAGGGCAAGCCACCTTTTTCCGGTCGAGAACCATGGCCTCAGATTTGGAGGTGCTGATTCTTATCCCAGCTGCTTCACACTCGGCTGCAAACCGTCCCAGTGCATGTTGCAGGTCCAGGTTTGATGGAGCCATCAGGACAACATCGTCTGCAAACAGCAGAGATGAGATCCTGTGTTCTCCAAACCGGACACCCTCCGACCCCTGACTGCGCCTAGAAATTCTGTCCATAAAAAACAATGAACAGAACCGGTGACAAAGGGCAGCCTGGTGGAGTCCAACACGCACTGGGAACAGATCTGACTTACTGCCGGCAATGCGAACACAGCTCCTGCTCCGGTCATACAGGGACCGGACAGCCTGAGCAAAGGGCCCCGGACTCCCGTAGCACCCCCGTGGGACACGGTCGAAAAGCCTTCTCCAGATCCACAAAGCACATGTGGACTGGTTGGGCAAACTCCCATGAACCCTCGAGCACCCGATGGAGAGTATAGAGCTGGTCCAGTGTTCCACGACCAGGACGAAAACCACTCTGCTCCTCCTGAATCCGAGGTTCGACTATCGGTCGGATTCTCCTCTCCAGTACCCTGGAATAGACCTTACCAGGGAGGCTGAGGAGTGTGATCCCTCTATAGTTGGAGCACACCCTCCGGTCCCCCTTCTTGAACAGAGGGACCACCACCCCGGTCTGCCAGTCCAGAGGCACCGACCCCGACCGCCACGCGATGTTGCAGAGACGTGTCAACCAAGACAGTCCTGCAACATCCAGAGACTTTAGGTACTCGGGGCGTATCTCATCCACCCCCGGAGCTCTGCCACCGAGGAGTTTGCCAACAACCTCAGTGACTTCGGCTTGGGTGTGATAGATGAGTCAGCCTCCGAGTCCTCCGTCTCTACTTCCTCTTCGGAAGACGTGACAGTGGGATTTAGGAGGTCCTCAAAGTACTCCTTCCACCGTCCGACGACATCCCCAGTCGAGGTCAGCAGGTCCCCACCCGCACCGTAAACGGTGTTGGTGGAACACTGCTTCCCCCTCCTGAGGCGCCGGACGGTTGCCAGAATTTCTTTGGGGCCGACCGATAGTCCTCCTCCAGGGCCTCCCCGAACTCCTCCCAGACCCGGGTTTTTGCCTCTGCGACAGCACGAGCTGCGGCACGCCTGGCCCGCCGATACCCGTCAACGGCCTCAGGAGTCCCACAAGCCAAAGAGGCCTGATAGGCCTCCTTCTTCCGCCTGACGGCATCCCTTACTTCCGGTGTCCACCACCGGGTTCGGGGGTTGCCGCCGCGACAGGCACCTGAGACCTTGCGACCACAGCTCCGAGCAGCCGCATTGACAATGGAGGTCGAGAACATGGTCCACTCGGACTCAATGTCCCCAGCCTCCCCCGGGATTTGGGAGAAGCTCTCCCGGAGGTGTGAATTGAAGACCCTGCTGACAG
>BJKM01001124.1:0-21790 GCA_015082035.1 Chaenogobius annularis
TCCTCCTTCACTCCTCCTTCACTCCTCCTTAACTCCTCCTTAACTCCTCCTTCACACCATCTCTTCTCCTGCTCAGAACCTTCTCCTCACTGTCTTCAATAGAGTGGTTTGTGGCTTTGAGATGAAGATGCACAGCGCTCTGTGGTCCTGAGCTCCAGTGTCTTCTGTGCTGATGAAGCCTCTTGTGGCTGTTCAGTCTCACCATGTGCCCTGAAGATTCCCGAGGCATTCGGATGCTAATCAGATACTCAAGGAGGAGGGAGCCAAAGTCAGTGAACAATAGGCCTATCCCAGTTAGTTTCGATGGCCCATCAGGAGGTCCCACCCTGTGGGCGGGGCTTACACAGAGGAGGATATAAACCTGAGTTCTCAGACTCGTTTCACAGATTGGACTCTCGTCCAAGAGTCATTCTCAAACGGTTTGAGTCCAGATGAAACAACTGAAGCTTTTTCTACAATGGACCCCTCCTGGACGAATGAGGGATTACACCGACACATTTCAATGTGATGTCATCAAACTGAAGTTGAGACTAGGGAACATTCTTCATTCTCTAAATCCATTTTGAAACTCATCTTAAAGTGCTCTTTTTTGGACAAAAGACTGACATTTTCATAATAATTGTACTTTCAGTATTAAACCCGGATTCTGCTCAAGATGATTCTCAAACTGTAAATGCAGTTCTGTTTATGGATTTGGTTCTCTGGTCCAGGCCCTGGACACATCTCCAGGCCCTGGACACATCTCCAGGCCCTGGACACATCTCCAGGCCTGGACACATCTCCAGGCCCTGGACACATTCCAGTTCTCTCACTCGTTCCTCTTCAGCACAAAGTGGTGCGCCTCCCGCAGCGTCTCCTGGAGGTCCGAGTACTGGACAGAGCGCAGGCCTGGTCCAGCCCCGCCCAGCGGAAGGCCGTGTGCTCCGAGGACAGCGTGACGGTCGTGTGCGGGTCGCGGAGCTCGGCCAGCCAGTACAGCAGTCTTGGGTCGACCCGGACCTCGTCCGCAGCGTCTGCAGGAAACGTGACTTCTTGTGCTGCGGGTCGCGGAGCTCGGCCAGACTGCAGAGAGAACATCACCAGGTTAGGGTGATACAGGAGGAGGGACTACGACGCGAGAGAGCCGTGGTACAGGACGTGTCCTGAGCGAGAACATCACCAGTTAGGAGATCTACAGGAGGACGCGAGGTCTACAGGAGGACGCGAGGTCTACAGGAGGACGCGAGGTCTACGAGGAGGACGCGAGGACGAGGAGGACGAGGTCCGACGCGAGGAGGAGGGAGGACAGGCGAGGACTACAGGAGGACGCGAGGACTACAGGAGGACGCGAGGACTACAGGAGGACGCGAGGACTACACGGAGGACGAGGTCTACAGGAGGAGCGAGGACGCGAGGTCTACAGGAGGACGCGAGTCTACAGGACGCGAGGACGACGCGAGGTCTACAGGAGGACGCGAGGTCTACAGGAGGACGCGAGGACTACGCGAGGAGGACAGGAGGGGAGGTCTACAGGAGGACGCGAGGAGGAGGACGCGAGACTACAGGAGGACGCGAGACAGGAGGACGCAGGAGGACGGACTACAGGAGACGCAGGAGGACGCGAGGACAGGACAGGAGGACGCGAGGACTACAGGGAGGAAGCGAGGTCTACAGGAGGACGCAGGAGACGCGACTACAGGAGGAGCGCGAGGAACTACGAGGACGCGAGGACTACAGGAGGACGAGGCAGAGGGACGCTACAGGAGGGACGGCAGGACTACAGGAGGACGCGAGGACTACAGGAGGACGCGAGGACTACAGGAGGACGCGAGGTCTACAGGAGGAGGAAGGAGGTTACAGGAGGGACGCGAGGTCTACAGGAGGACGCGAGGTCTACCAGGAGGAGGCGAGGTCTACAGGAGGACGCAAGGACTACAGTGGAGGACGCGAGGTCTACAGGAGGACGGAGGTCTACAGGGGACGCGAGGACTACAGGAGGACGCGAGGATCTACAGGGGGACGAGGTCTACAGGAGGAGGACGCGAGGTCTACAGGAGGACGCGAGGTCTACAGGAGACGCAGGACTACAGGGGAGGACTACAGGAGGAACTACGAGACGGACTACAGGAGGACGGGAGGTCTACAGGAGGACGCGAGGTTACAGGAGGAGGTCTACAGAGGAGAGGACGCGAGGACTACAGGAGGACGGAGGAGGACTACAGGAGGACGGAGGACGCGAGGTCTACAGGAGGACGCGAGGTCTACACGGAGGACGCAAGGAACGGTCTACAGGAGACGCGAGTCTTACAGGAGGACGTGCGAGGATACAGGAGGACGGAGGCTACAGGAGGACGCGAGGTCTACAGGAGGAGCGAGGTCTACAGGAGGACGCGGGTCTAAGGAGGACGTGATCTACAGGAGGAGCGAGGCTACAGGAGACGGGAGGACGGACTACAGGAGCGCGGGAAAAACTGTATGTAAAAAAGTTTATGACAAGAGTACTAAAAGGGGACAAAGTGTGAGTCTGGTCTGGATCTGGGTCTGGACTGGGTTGGATGGGTCTGGATCTGGATCTGGGTCTGGGTCTGGATCTGGGTCTGGGTCTGGATCTGGGTCTGGGTCTGGGTCTGGACTCAGGATCTCCTCACTGAGCGGTACCTTTGGGTGGAGTCCAGTGGTGTTCTCCATACGACGTCTGCAGCAGCAGGAACTCGATGTTTTCAGGAGGAAGCGGCGAAATATGATGAAGCCACAGGTCGCAGCGCCATCTCCTGGACTGGACTGGACGACACTGGACTGGACTGGACTGGACTGGACTGGGTGATGAGGAACCTGGGCCACAAAGAACAAAGTTTATGTTGATATTTCTCAAGTGCTCTGGAAACAAACATTTAAAGGTGCACATTCATCTCGCCTCTCCACAGATCTGACCTGTACCTTGGCCTCGTGTTAAATTAACTTAATTACATAATGTGGGACATTCCAGGAAAGCAATAACGTCTCCATGGAAACAAACGGGTGGCGGACACTCCGAGAAAAGTTACATAGTGCAGCTTTAAAGATGTGTTAAATTATGAGTTTCCCTTCGATTTAGTGAAGATTAGACTGAACCAGGACTGAACCAGGACTGAACAGGACTGAACGGGACTGAACCCGGGACTGAACCCGGGACTGAACCCGAGGACTGAACCCAGGACTGAACCAGGACTGAACCAGGACTGAACCAGGACTGAAACCAGGACTGAACCAGACTGAACCAGGACTGAACCAGGACTGAACCCGGACTGAACCGGACTGAACCGAGGGACGGGACTGGGACTGGAACCGGGACTGAACCGGGACTCTACTGAACCAGGACTGAACAGGACTGAACCCGGGACGTAACCGGACCCGGGACAAACGTGGACCGGACCCGGGACCAAACCCGTGGACCGGAGCCGCGGACCGGGTTCGCGCCGTTTCAAACCCACTCCAGACGCGGTTCAGACGCTCTTCTTTGCGCGGATAAAAACTGCTCATATTTGTACATTTGTATGAGACTTTCATTTATTGTCACTTTGTTAAAAGTGTGAAACAAACTCACGGCGTTTCCTGCGGTGCGCACATGAACTCTGTCCCCCTGAAACACGCGCACATCAAGAGTTCCGCTCATTTGAACGCTTTACGTCTCTTAAACTTCAGACTTGTGTAAATGTATAAAGTGAACACACACACTGCAAATATTGCTAAGTATCGATAATTGATGAGTATATAATCGCCAACTGAAAGTATTCACTCTTTTCATCTCCAAATGCTGAAACGATTAGAACGTTATTGGCTCGTTTGTGACTGAACATTCTTTTTCATCTGCGTCTGTTTCTCATCATGGTTCTGACATTGAGTCGTTTAGAGCTTCGTTTGGACAGTGGTTCCTGCGCGCCGAGATAAGCCTCGCGCTCTGATAACGCCAACGGAACATTCTGACTCTTGGAGATAAAACCTGAGAGAAAAGCAGAATCTAAACGCGCTGGAGCGGAGCAGAACGCTGAGCAGGACGCTGAGCAGGACGTTGAGCACGGACGCGCACGCGCTGAGCAGGACGTTGAGCAGGACGCTGAGCAGGACGCGCTGAGCAGGACGCTGAGCAGGACGCGCTGCAGGAGCAGGACGCGCTGAGAGGACGCTCTGAGCAGACGCTGAGCAGGACACTGAGCAGACGTGAGGACGCGCTGACGCGCGCTGAGCAGGACGCGCTGAGCAGGACGCTCTGAGCAGGACGCTGAGCAGGACGCTCTGACACTGAGCAGGACGCTGAGCAGGACGCGCTGAGCAGGACGCTGAGCAGACGCGCTGAGCAGGACGCTCTTGAGCAGGACGCGCTGAGCAGGACGCTCTGAGCAGGACTGAGCAGGAGCGCTGAGCGCTGAGCTGAGGAGGCTGAGCAGGACGCTGAGCCAGTTGAGCGACGCTGAGCAGGACGCGCTGAGCAGGACGCTCTGAGCAGGACGTTGAGCAGGACGCTGAGCAGGACGCTGAGCAGGACGCGCTGACGACTTAAGGTAAAAGCACTGTCTTATTATATATTTAACGTAAAGGTTCATGTTCTGATCAAATGTTTTTAAAAGAGTCAAGTGAGATGTGTTTTTTGATTTATTTATGTTCATTTTAAAAGCCGTGCATTTCTCGCCGAATGGAGGATGTTATTGGTTTGAACTGTGAGGGAGAGATAAACCAGGGGGGCTTTAACCGCGTGTTTGACTCGCTGTCGGAATGACTCACATATTCAGAAGTTGTAAAAAGGATATAAAACAACTGTGAAAATGTTATAAAATGAGACCAAGATCATTTCAGAACTTTTCCACCTTGAATGTGACCTTTGACCTGGGGAGGGGGAGTACAAATAAACTAAAATGACCAGGCTGCATAAGTGTCACGCCCCCTTATAACTGGGGGTGTGTTCACACATGTTTCCTCAGTCTGGGCCTCAGAGAACTTCCACAGCTCCAGAAGATCTCTCAGTCAGGAGAAGACTTTAGCTCAGGGGTGTCCAAACTATGGCCCGGGGCCAAATGCGGCCCTCAGACCAATTTTTGGGTCGGGGCTGCAGGGGGGTCGGGGCTGCGGGAGGTCGGGGCTGCGGGGGTCAGGGCTGGGGGGTCGGGGCTGCAGGGGGGTCGGGGCTGCGGGGGGGGCGGGGGTCGGGGCTGCGGGGGGCGGGGGGGGGGCTGCGGGGGTCGGGGCTGCGGGGGGTCGGGCTGCGGAGGTCGGGGCTGGAGGGGCGTCGGGCTGCGGGGGGTCGGGGCTGCGGAGGGTCGGGGGTAATAGTTCAGTAATAACTGAACTATTACTGTAGCCACGTTTCTGTCAGACTGCCCCAGGGCGGCTGTGGCGGCTGTGGCGGCTGTGGCTGCTGAAGACTGCGCTGGTGTTTGTGGGTCAGAGCTGGACTTTGAGGACGATGCAGTCTTTTCTGGTCAGTGTGTTAGCATTAGCACAGTTAGCATTAGCACAGTTAGCGTCAGTGCAAAGTGAACTAGGCCACGGTTGTTCCCTGAGGGCCCACGCTCAGACGCTAAAGTGTGTGTGTGTGTGTGTGTGTGTTTGGTCTTAATCCAGCATTCGGAGGAGATCTGAAGTGACAGCAGCGACGAGGATCCAGGGAACTCTGGTCCCGTCCGGGATTCTTCTGATTCATCCACAAAAAGAGCATCGACTTCAGTGTAACCGCTCACTCGTCCAGCAAAAGCTTCAGCTGTTTCATCTGGACTCTGTTTTTAGGAAAACGAGACGTTTCGACTCCAAGAGTCATTCTCAATCTGTGGATCTGAGAACTCTGATCTTTGCTCTGAGTAAGCCCCGCCCACCGGGCAAAGCCTTCTGATAATAGGCTTCCCTGTTCTTTTTTTCATTTTTGAAATGGAAGAAAATAAAAGCAGCAGACGTCCAACAAATGAATGAATAAATAATTGAAAACATAAAATCATGGCCTAGAGAACCCTAAAAGAACGAAAACGTTCCATTTTGTCCATAGTCTGTCAAATGTTGTCCAATTTCAAGTCGTCATGGTAAAGAGCCCCAATATTTTGTAGGATGAAATCATCGATTTGTCTTTCCTCCAATTCTACAGCTGTAGAGGAGCATGACCACTGAGGTCTATGTGTGGCTATGTGGGTGAGTAAAAGGGGTACCCTGGCGTACCCTCGGGTTCATCTCCCTCCACATGTCACTCAGTCCTATAGTCTTGTTCCTCCAGTTCCTCTTAAGCTCGACACGCCAGTGTAGGCTGAATGTGAAGATTCCAATCGCCGCCACAGATCAGGGTTCCCTCAGAGTGGTTCACAATCAGGTCCATACTATCTGTATAGAAGGTGATATCGCCCCCTGGTGGAGCATACACATTTAAAAGAGTGAAAACCTTTCCATTGATATTTCCTTTAACCAGTGCATATCTCCTTCTTTATCTTTACATTCAAAACGCTGTTCAAAAGTGTCAAATATATAATGTCTTTCTCTTTTCACTTTTGTCAAAACGTTTTGTTCGTTTGATTGAGTTCAGCCGTATTGGTTGTGTTGATCGTACCGTTGGCGTTGGGTTGTGTTGATCGTACCGTTTGGGTTGGTTGTGTTGATCGTACCGTTGGGTGGGTTGTGTTGATCGTACCGTTGGGTTGGTTGTGTTGATCGTACCGTTGGGTGGGTTGTGTTGATCGTACCGTTGGGTTGGTTGTGTTGCGTACCGTGGTTGGTTGGTTGTGTTGATCGTACCGTTGGGTGGGTTGTGTTGATCGTAACCGTTGGGTGGTTTGTTTCGTACCGTTGGGTGGGTTTGTTGATCGTACCGTTCGGGTTGGTTGTGTTTGATCGTACGTTGGGTTGGTTGGTTGTGTTGATGTTCGTTGGTTGGGTTGTGTACGTTGGTTGGTTGTTTGACGTACCGTTGGGTGGGTGTGTTGATCGTACCGTTGGGTGGGTTGTGTTGATCGTACCGTTGTGGGTGTTGTGTTGATCCGTTGGTTGGGTTGTTTGATCCGTTGGGTGGTTTGTTGATCGTACCCGTTGGGTTGGTTTGTGTTGTATCGTGTTGGGCTGGTTGTGTTGATCGTCCATTGGGTTGGTTGTGTTGATACCGTTGGTTGGTTGTATTGATGTACCGTTGGGTGGTTGTGTTGACGTAGTACCGATTGGGTTGGTGGTTGTGTTGTTGTTGGTTGGTTGTACCCTTGATCGTACCGTTGGGTTGGGTTTGTTGGTTTGTCGTGATCGTACGTTGGTTGGTTGTGTTGATCGTACCGGTGGGGATCGTGGTTGTTGTGGATCGTACCGTTGGGTTGGTTGTATTGATCGTTGGACATGGGTTGTGTTGATCGTACCGTTGGTTGGTTGTGTTGATACGTGACGCATTGGGGTGTTAGTATTGATACACAGTGGGTTGGTTGTGATTGATCGTACCGTTGGGTTGTGTTGGCGATTGGGTTGGTTGGTTTCGTACCGTTGGGTGGTACCGTTGGGTTGGTTGTGTTGATCGTACCGTTGGGTTTTGATCGTTGGGTTGTGTTGATGTACGTTGGGTTGGTTGTATTGATCGCTGTTGGGTGGTTGTGTTGATCGTACCGTTGGGTTGGTTGTGTTGATGTACGATCATTGTTTGGATCGGGGTTGTGTTGATGTAGTGTTGATCGATGTTGAAAATGGGTTGGTTGTGTTGATCGTGTTGTTGATCGTACCGTTGGGTTGTTGTGTTTGTAACAATGGGTGGGTTGGTTGTATGTTTCGTCGTGTTGATACCGTGTGGGGTTGGTTGTTGTATTGATGCGTGTATTGATTGTTGGGTGGGTTTTGTGGGTGTTTGTTGTATTGATCGGTGTATTTCGTACCGTTGGGTTGTTGATGTATTGATCGTACCGTTGGGTTGTATTGATCGTACCGTACCGGTTGGGTTGGTTGTTGATCGTTGGGTTGGTTGTTGTATTGTTGGTGGTTGGTTGTGTTGATCGTACCATTGGGTGGGTTGTGTTGATCGTAACAATGGGTTGGTTGTATGTATTGATCGTACCGTTGGGTTGGTTGTATTGATCGTACCGTTTGGGTTGGTTGTATTGATCGTACCGTTGGGTTGGTTGTGTTGATCGTACCATTGGGTTGGTTGTGTTGATCGTACCATTGGGTTGGTTGTACCACAGGAACACAGAACATCTGAAAAGAAAACAAAAGGGTTCATGCTGGAAACGGGCATCGAACCCAAAACCTGATCAAAATAGATCGTAAGAGAGGGAAGTCCAATCCTGATGAAGGACCTCTTTAACCCACCCCCGCCCCCCGCCCCCGCCCCCCGCAGCATTCTGAAAGTATTTTCCAATTTCCCACATTTGACACGTCGATGAGTAGATGTGTTTAGTCACAGAGTTTATGTACAAAAGCAGCCACCAGGGGGCATAAAGCCTGATATCAGTCTCTTCAAATGAACAGAAGTGTATCACCATGTGACCACCTGAACTCACATGCCCCACACTGGTGGCTCCTCCTCTGTGCTCTTCATTTCTCTGTGTTCCTCATCTTCCTGAGGAGCACCTCTGCTTCTCCTGGTGTTCTGAACACGTGTGTTTTACCTTCAAAAGTCTCCAGAAGAGTCGCGGGGAAAGAGAACCATGTCTCAGTTTTCTCCTCCTGAGCCCCTCACAGATGTGGTGGAACTTTTGCCGTTGTTGTTGAACCTCGTATGGAATATCTGGAGCGGAGAAGACACGCTTGCCTTTGTACTGGAGGTCTCCTTTAACCCTTGCAGCCTTCAGGACGCGTTCCTTCACACGGTCGTTGAGAAACCTCATAGTCAGGCCTCGTGGTGTATCAGAAGCTGGTCTTGGTTTTTCCCAGGCGATGTGCTCTTTCGATTGTGATGGACGGGACTCCCATCACTTCCTTTTCTCCAAAAAGCTCTCTGTATCTTCTCCTTCTTCTACGCCCACAAGCCTCAGGTTCGGACCACGAGATCTGGACTCCAAATCCAGGATTCTATTTAGCATTTCCGCTCTGAGACTCCACATCACGCTGCATTTCGCATCATCATGAGCAACAACTGATGACTCGTCTCATTCTCTCCCCCTTCTGATGCGAAGAATCTCCATCTGGCCCGGCGGGACCCCGAGTCTCTCCGCGTCAGGGGGGTCCGTCCTTCACGTCCGGACCCTGGCCCTCAGAGTCTGGTCGAGTTCCGTGCTCTCATTGCACTTTAAAGCACTTTGTAAACTTTATTTACACCAGATAAAATCACAGACGTTTGTATTTTCCGTTCTATTGAACAGAACAGTGTGTCACATTTAGCGCCACCTGGTGATGAAACTGAAGGTAATTCTGCATCTCTCTTTAGGTCCAAAACGATCAGACGTGTTGTTCTGGAAGGCGACGCAAGTTAATACCAAATAAGAGCTGATTTCCTGCTGGTTTTTCTCTCCTCGGACCCGGACTCGGCTCCAGACCCGGACTCGGACCCGGACCCGGACCCGGACTCGGACCCGGAGCGATGGCAGAGCCGCAGAGCACAGACGAACTGCACTTTGTGGGGAAAACAGAGGAACTGATCGCAGCCAAACGAACCCTTCTCACTCTGGAGGGACGAGACATTCTCATCATCCACCACCAGGGGGAGTTCTACGCCATCGACTCCTACTGCTACCGTCAGTGCCACGCCCAGAACAGCTTCATGCATTTAACGTGGAAGTTTAAGCTTTGAGCCGTGTTGGGATTGTTCTCCTCATGTGGCTCTGGAGAGGTTTTTAGATGTTTGAGGGTCAGAGGTCAGAGGTCAGGGGTCAGGGGTCAGGTGTTAAGGTCAGAAGTAGCGGTCAGACGTTTGTGGGTCAGGGTCAGGTGTTAGAGTCAGGCTTTTGGGTCAGGGGTTTAAGGGTCAGGTGTTAGGGTCAGGGGTTTAGAGGTCAGGTGTTGAGGTCAGGTGTTAGGGTCAGGGGTTTAGAGGTCAGGTGTTGAGGTCAGGTGTTAGGGTCAGGGATTAGAGGTCAGGTGTTTCAGAGATCAGGTGTTAGGGTCAGGGGTTTAGAGGTCAGGGGTTTAGAGGTCAGGGTTTTAGAGGTCAGGTGTTAGGGTCAGGGGTTTAGAGGTCAGGTGTTAGGGTCAGGAGTTTAGGTCAGGGGTTTAGAGGTCAGGTGTTAGGGTCAGGGGTTAGAGGTAGAGGTCAGGTGTTTAAGTTTAGAGTCAGGGGTTTAGAGGTCAGGTGTTAGGGTTAGGGGTTTCATCCGTTCAGACGAGTGATTGACAGGTGGATCGGCCAATCAGGGACAAGCACGCGCCGTGTCAGGGGCCCTTTGTGAATTTTGTTCTAAATTCATGACCAGTGAACTCTTTCTGATGTCACGGAAACAGACCTGATGTCACGGATCCCTCTAGAAACACAGAGAAGTTCTACAGGGGTGTCCAAACTACGGCCTGGGAGCCAAATGTGGCCCTCAGGCTCCTGCTGAATCGGCCCAAATGATCATTGGCAGTGCGTTTTTACTGCAGATGTGAGTGTTTGTATGAAAACCTCACAAACAAAGGTGTTAAATACATATGCTTGTGTCTTGGCTCACCCCAGGCCTGCGTGCTTGGCCCTCTTTTGTTCTGACGGATCCAGATGTAAAGTAAAAACAGTGAAAGCAGCAGAACCTAATCGTTCGTCCACAGAGCAGAAGTCGTGGTTTGTTTTAATTCACTTTCATTCGGTTTTGTGTGTGTGATTCCAGATGCCGGGACCTCGCTGCAGAACGGGGACATCGAGGTAAACGCAGCTGCCAAAAAACAAACCGTAAAACTATAAACGCCGTTACCGTACATCAACCAAGAAAAATGCAAAACATCTCCACAAAACGCCTGAAGCTCAGAATGTTACCTCAGGATTTGAGCTGCTGCGACAGTTTAGATCCATTCCCCTGAAGGGTTCCGAGCTGTGGGAGCAGCATAACTGAACACTCACTTCGCCTTCGAACAATGTGAATCTTCATTTAAATTTCAATTTACTTGGTTTTGTTGTTGAAAAATCCCGAGCTCGTCCTCTTTTAAAACAGGTGGTTTGGGGAAGTGGGCGGGGACAGGAGTTGGGTGAAAACAAACTGAGTGAGTTTCTTCTTCTGTTTCAGGAGCTGGACAGAAAACTGTGCATCATTTGCCCCAAACACAAGTATAAGATCAGCCTGAGCGCGGGCGAGGGCCTGTACCGGGCGCGGGACCGGAGCCGGTCGCCGCCGCCGCTGCGCTGGTTCTCCAAAGGCCTGAAGCAGAGAGTGCACCGCCTCAGCCAGATCCAGGGGGCGCTCTACCTCCACTTGAACACGGCAGGATGGATCGAGTCCGACTACTACCAGGGCGAGCGAGGGAGGGTGGCGAGAGAGAAGGCGGAGGAGGCGGGGCAAAGTGGGGGGGAGGAGGGGGAGGAGGAGCCATAGCCACTTGTAAACTCACTTTATTTAAATCAATAAAACCAGAGAAACATCTGATTAGTCCTGTTTTTCTTTTTGTTTGTTCTTGTTTCAGTTTTAAACACGACACAAAAACACACATGGAAAGTCTGTCTCTTTTAGAAAAACGAGATGTTTCGACTCAATCTGTGGATCTGGTCCGAGCAATCATTTTTGTTCAAAAAGAGGATCTCTACCACGAGGACTCCCAGGATTTTAGAACCACTCGAACTCCCAAAGCCGTCCATTTGACGGTTGCGCTCTGGCGATGACGTCATCAAAAGAATGATTCTTCTAACACGCTAAAATTAGCATCTTTAATGAATATTATCATTATTCAGAGCGCCGAAGTCAACCAGCCTCAGCGGAGGAAGAGGAGGAAGAGGAGGAAGAGGAGGAAGAGGAGGAAGAGACCTATTTCAAATCACCCTTTGTCTCTAAAATCCTTGAAAGAGTTGTAGTTAAACAGCTTTGTCGCCATCTACAGGACAATAACTTATTTGAAGTTTTTCCAGTCAGGGTCCGGAGCCCCCCACACACTGAAACTGCACTAGTTAAAGTCACACATGATTTGTTATTAGCTGCTGACGATGGACTGGTCTCAGTCCTGGTTCTATTGGACTCAGTGCAGCGTTCAGCACCATCGACACAACATTCTACTGCAGAGGCCCCGCCCTCAGCTGCTTTAAATCCTAAACCAGAGCTCTCCCCCTGTTCTAAAGTAACCTACGGTGTGCCACAGGGGTCAGTACTCGGACCAGTTCTGTTTCCTCTTTATATGCTGCCGTTAGGTCACATGATCAGAGGCATTCACTTCCACTGCTCTGCAGATGACACAACAGCTGTATTATCAATGAAACCTGATCACCGATCAAGCAGACAGACTTGGTGCTTGTGTGAAGGATCTAAAACCTGGAGGACACTTCATTATCTGCTTCTGAACCCTGAAAAAACCAGGTCATCGTACTAGGCCTAATCATCTACGAGACGCTTTATCTGAGCAGATGGTCCACTGGGACAGTCAGTGTGGCCTCCAGCTCCACTGGAAGAAACTTGGAGTCTGATTGGACCAAGAGCTCTCATTCAAAGCCACATAAATCAAGCCTGTAAAACAGCCTCTTTCCATCGGCGAATAGAGATCAAATCAGACAAATCTGGCCTAAAAGTGATGCTGAAACATCTCCATGCGTTTGTAACATCTAGATTAGACTCCTGTAACTCCTGCTGCAGCGTGTCCTAAAAGCTCCATAAAAAGAAGAGAGCACATTACGCCGGTGCTGGAGTCTCTTCACTGGCTCCTGTCGAGTTTAGAATCACATTAAACTCCTCTCCTGACTTTCAAAGCCATAAATGACCACGCCCCATCCGACCTCAAAGAGGCTATAGGACCTTATCATCCAAACAGAGCACTTCGCTCTCAAAATGCTGGACTTCTGGTGGTCCCAAGGGTCTCTAAAAGCACAGTAGGAGGTAGAGCGTTTAGCTCCCAAGCTCCTGTGTTGTGGAATCAGCTCCTGTCCATGTTAAAGAGGCCGACACAGTCTCCGACACAGTCTCTTCATTTAAGACCAGGCTTCAAACGTTCCTCTTGTGAAATGGCTTATGGTCGGCCAGTTAGGAACAGGAAGAAAAACCTACAGTTTCAGCTGCCCTAGGACCACCTCTGGGGGAGTATGGAGCTGGAGCCCCTCCTCTGTTTCCTGCTACTTTTCTATCAAACAATATTTAATATTTAATATCAATTTCAATTTGTTCATCTCTTTTCCTTCTTCTTCTCCCACTTCCCCGACGGGAGTGGAGCAGCCACATCGAGGACCTGTGGATCCAGATGCTCCTCATCTGTCTGGAGAAACGCTCTACTCCATATGAACGGTTCTTCATCAGCCTTGAAGACCTGGTTCTCCTCCTGAGTGGGTCCAGCTCCTCTGTCTCTCTTCGTCCTCCTGTCCGTCCGAGGGAGTGGGATCTCTCCTTCACTGTGGAACTTCTCCAGGTTTCTGCTTTTTCCCAAAGAGGTTTGGTAGTTTCTCCTGCAGAAGGAGGGTCTAAGGACAGGGGGGCTTGGGACATTACCAAGTCCCTATGACACTGTTTATTTTGTTTTCCACTGTCGCCCCTCGAGACCACTACTGCTGTGATTTTGGGCGTTACAAAAATAAATTGAATTGAATTTGAAAAGAGGAGGAAGAGGAGGAAGAGGGGACGGCCTGGGGTTAACACAAACGGAGGTTTAAGGTTCATTTACCTGTAATATACAACATGAGGGTGACAAAGAAGATTAGTTTCAGGAGAAACTTAAAACTGCAAACAAATGGATGGAACCCTGCTGGACAAATGAGGGATTACACTGAGTTTAAGATAAGAACTTCTGAACATGTGTGTTTGGTGTAACACAGCGAGAAATGGGTCAAATGTTTGATTGTGTTTGGACCAAACCCAGACCAGTCCTGGTCCCGGACCCGGAGCTCGGCCTGATGTAAACGGAGCGGACGGACTGTCGGTTGTGTTTCTGCCTCGACCGAAGTGTCACATGACCCCAGACCAAGAGGAGGAGGAAGAGAGGGAGAAGAAGAGGGGGAGAGGGGGAGGGAAGAGAGGGGCGAGAGAGAGGAAGAGAGAGAGGAAGAGAGAGGGAGGAGAGAAGAGGAGAGAGAGGAGAGAGAGGAGGAAAGACTGAGAGAGAGAGGAGAGAGAGGGAGAGGGGGAGAAGAGGGGAGAGGGAGAGAGAGGGAGAGGAAAAACAGGAGAGAGAGGGGAGAGAGAGGGAGAGGGGAGAGGAGAGGAGAGGGAGAGAAGAGAGAGGGGAGAGGAGAGGGGAGAATGTGGGAGAAAAGGGGAGGCAGGAGAAGGGGAGGGTAGGGGGGGGGGGGGGGGGAGAGAGGAGATTGAGGGGGAGAGAAGGAGGAGAGGGGAGAGGCGGAGGAGAGAGACGAGGAGGGGAGAGAGAGGGGCGAGGGAGAGAGAGGGGAGAGAGAGGAGAGAGAGAGAGGGGAGAGGGGGAGAGAGAGGAGAGAGGGGAGAGAGAGGAGAGAGAGAGAAGAGAGAGAGGCCGGAACCGTGGGCAGAGGGGAGTAGGGGTGGGAAGAGAGAGGGGAGAGAGAGGGGGAGAGGGGGTAGAGAGAGGAGAGGGGGACAGAGGAGAGAGCAGGGTCCTGTCTGGCAACCGAGAGAGAGAGAGAGGGAGCGGAGAAGAGACGCAGGGACGAGAGGGGGAGAGG
This sequence comes from Chaenogobius annularis, assembly GCA_015082035.1. Lineage (NCBI taxonomy): Eukaryota > Metazoa > Chordata > Actinopteri > Gobiiformes > Gobiidae > Chaenogobius > Chaenogobius annularis. The sequence goes on from BJKM01001124.1 coordinate 14,621, forward strand.
GAGAGAGGAGAGAGGGCGAGAGAGAAGAGGGGAGAGAGGAGATGAAGGGGAGAGAAAGGGGGAGAGAGAGGGGAGAAAGAGGGGAGAGAGAGGGAGAGAGAAGGGAGAAGAGGAGAGGGGGAGAGAGAGGAGGAGAGAGATGGGGAGCTGAAGAGGAGAGAGAGAGGGAGAGAGAGAAGGGAGAGGAGAGACGGAGAAGATGAGCTCTCCCCCTGTCTTCCCTCACCCCTCCCCTCCCCTCCCATGGCCCCTCTCTTCTCCGCACCAGATAGGCGAGGTGCGAGCGGTAAAAGAGCTCCGCCCTCCCCTCCGCCCTCCTCTCCCCCCCACTCCCATCTTCTCCTCTCCCCTCTCTCTCTCCCCCTCCTCTCTCCCCTCTCTCCTTCGTCTCCCCTCTCTCTCTTCCCTTCCCCTCGACCTCCCTCTCTTGCTCCGCCCTCCTCTCGCCCCTCTCTCCCCTCTCTCTCTCCCTCGCCTCGTCCCCTCCCCTCCTCTCCCCTCTCTCTCTCCCCCTCCCCTCTTCTCCTCTCTCTCCCTCTCTCTCCCTCTCTCTCTCCCTTCTCTCCCCTCTCTTCTTCTCTCCCTCTCTTCTCTCGCCTCCTCCTCTCTCCCCTCTCTCTCCCCTCTCTCTCCCCTCTCTCTCCCTCTTCTTCTCTCCTCCCCTCTCTCTCTTCCCCTCTCTCTCTCCCCTCTCTCCCTTCTCTCCCCCTCTCCTCTCTCTCTCCGCGCCGCGTTCCACCGGAGACGCGCTGTGGACCGGATAATCCTGTTCGCGCAACGAGCATCAACTCATTGTGCGTCCAGTGCGCGCTGCGATCAGGCGCGCCCTGTCACTTCAGTGCGCCTCCCGCGTCTCGCGCCTTCACAGACTCAGCTGTGGTTCCGCCACGAGACTTTGTTTAATTCACACGTCATCGCCCTCACCTTACGTGTCCGCGCCGTCACCGACGTTTAGCCAGTAGCGCTGCTGTTTACGCCGCCGCTCCGCGCTGCCGTCGCCTCGGGACGGAGCCGCGTTCCGTGAATGAAAAACCCTCCGAGACATGAGACGAGCCGCGTACCCCTGCCTCAACGAGCGGGCCCACCAATGAGGGCAGCACCGGGCAGCGGAGCGCGCTCACTGCGAACACTGCAGCGCGGCAAGGAGCGCTGCGGGAGCGGCAAAGAGAGCGGCTTGAGAAGCCCGCACGAGTGCGTGCCGCAGTGACGTGTGTGCGTGGGGTGGGTGTGCTTGGTGTTTGTGTGCGTGGCGTTTGTGTGTGTGCGTGTGTGGTGTGTGTGCGTAGCGCGTGGTGTGTGTGTGTGTTGTGTGTGCGTGCGCGTGTTTGGGAAGCATGCACTGTGGTGGTTGTGTGTCGCTTCAGCCGCTCCTCGGTACGGCTGCGCAAAGCTCCGTGGACTAGTTAGATCAGAATCTCAATCAGTTATGACCTGGCTTCAGTCCTGTCCATGTCTGCCAGGACCCGGCCAGGACCCGGTCAGACCGGTCGGCCAGGACCCGGTCAGGACCCGGTCAGGACCCGCCAGGACCCGGCCAGGACTTGTACTTCGGCCTCTGTAGTGTGAATGTGGGGCCTGCCCCAGGGCAGCTTGCTACACTTCAGTACTTTTAATGGAGCTTTTTTGACTTTAAGAGTTGAGAAATTTGCCTGAAAATAAATCAAAAAGGGCAAAAAGTATTTTTCAGGTCGAAAATGCAAAAGCGACCTAAACGTACAAAGAGGGAAATAGGATTTTTGACCTCAGCACGGTGACCTTTGACCCCAGGCTCACCACAGAGGATGCCTGAAGCCGCCCTAACAGTGAACATTGTACTTTTGAACAGAATTCAAACACCTGAAGCTCATGAAGAACCTTCTAAAGCTGTGAAACTCTGAGGTGAAACCTGTTGAAGACCTCATCGCAGCTGACTCGGACCACCTTCAAAAACAGACCTCTCCTGGGGGTCGTGGAAGGCTACAGAGAGGCCTCAAAACATCTGCTGTGCTAAATTTGGTGGACCCGAGGTCAAAGGACCCTCTAAATGGCAGAACAATCGGCGCGTTCAGTGACCTTCATTCTGTCAAAGGTCAAAGGTCAGGGTCATAGTAACCCTAACTCAAACTGAACAATGGTTGTCCTCTTGAGGGCCCGAAATGAAAACTCAACAAAGTGTCCCATGGTGAAGGGGGCGTGCCCAGGGGGTGTGTCCAAACCAAACATTGTGTCTCACCTCTCTCTTTCTCCCTCAGGTCGCTGCAGGTCGTGGGCCTCGGCAGTGAGTGCGCCTCGGGGGCCTCGGCAGACGAGCTCATGAGCCAGGGCCAGCTGCAGGGGGCGCTGCTGTGGAGTTACCTGGGGCCCGGGGCAGAGGGGGTGCCAGAGAGCACACTGCACCCGCCCTTCATGGAATACACGGTCTCGAGTGTTCGAGCGACGTCACCTGTGTGTTAGTGCGGGACTGTCCCGACTGGGTAAGACCTGCTGTAGACCTGGTTTAGACCTGTCCTGTAGACCTTCTGGTAGACCTGCTGTAGACCCTGTAGACCTGGTTTAGACCTGTTTAGACCTGCTGTAGAACCTGGTTTCCTAGCGACTGGTGCCTGCTGTAGACCTAGCTGTAGACCTGGTTTAGACCTGCTGTGACCTGCTGTAGACCTAGACCTGCTGTAGACCCTGTGACCTGTAGACCTGACCTGTTAGACCTGCTGTAGACCTTTGTAGACTGCTTAGACCTGCTAGCTGAGATGGACCCTCTTAGACCTGCTGTAGAGACCTGTAGACCTGTTTAGACGCTGCTGCTGTTTAGACCTCGTAACTGTGGACCTTTTAGACCTGCTGACCTGTGTTTAGACCTGCTGTAGACCTGCTGTAGACCTGTAGTGCTGTAGACCCTGCTGTGCTGAGACTGCTGTAGACCTGCTGTAGACCCTTGTAGACTGCGCTGTGTAGACCTGCTGTAGACCCTGGTGGACCTGTTAGACCTGCTGTAGACCTAGGCTGTAGACCTGCTGTAGACCTGCTGTAGCTGGAGTAGACCTGCTGTAGACCTGCTGTAGACTGTTGTAGACCTGCTGTAGACCTGCTGTAGACCTGAGACCTGCAGACTGTGTGGACCCTGCTGTAGACTGCTGTAGACCTGGTGTGACCTGCTGTAGACCGTGCTGTAGACCTGTTGTAGACCTGCTAGACTGCTGTAGATGCTTGTAGACCGCTGTAGTAGACCTGCGAGACCTGCTGTACCTGCTGTAGACCTGCTGTAGACCTTGTGGACCTGCTGTAGACCTGGTGTGGACCTGCTGTAGCTGTGGAACTGCTGTAGACCTGCTGTAGACCTGCTGTAGACTGCTGTAGACTGCCTGTAGACCCGGTGCTTAGACCTGGTTGAGGTCCTGGTGTAGACCTGGTTTAGACCTGCTGTGACCTCTGCTGTAGACCTGGTTTTAGACCTGTGTAACCTGGTTTAGACCTGCTGTAGACCTGTTAGACCTGCTTTAGACCTGGTTTAGACCTGCTTTTAGATGGTTAGACCTGTTTAGACCTGTTTAGACCCTGTAGACCTGGTACCTGCTGTAGACCTGCTGTAGACCCTAGACCTGTTTAGACCTGCTGTAGACCGTGGTTTTAGACCTGCTGTAGACCTGTCTGTAGACCTGCTGTAGACCTGGTTTAGACCTTCTGTAGACCCTGCTGTACTCTGTAGACCTGCTGTAGCTGTAGACCTGCTGTAGACCTGCTGTACCCTGTTTAGACCTGCTGTTAACTCTGTAGACCTCTGTAGATGCTGTAGACTGCTGTAGACCTGCTGTAGACCTGCTGTAGACCTGCTGTAGACCTGCTGTAGACCTGCTGTAGACTGCTGTAGACCCTGCTGTAGACTGCTGTAGACCTTCTGTAGACTGGTTTAGACCTGCTGTAGCTCAGGTCTAGTCTTCCTTGGTTCTGGTCTTGGTCTTCCGGTTAGAACTGATTCAGCCCATTTTAGTCCTCATCTAGTCCAGGTTTAATTTTGGTCTTAGTCTGTTCTGTCTAGTCTATTTGTTGTGGTGTACTGTGTGTGTGTACTGTGTGTCCTTGTGTTGTGGCGCAGTACTCTGTGTGTCCTCTGTGTGTCCTCAGTGTTGTGTGTGTGGTGCAGTACTCTGTGTGTCCTCTGTGTTGTGTGTGTCCCTCTGTGTTCCTCAGTGTGTGTGTGTGGTGCTATCTGTGTGTTGTGGTGCAGTATCTGTGTGTCCTGCAGTGTGTGTCCTCTGTGTTGTGGTTGTGGTATCTGTTTCTGTGTTGTGGTGGGCAGTCTCTGTGTGTGTCTTGTGGTGCAGTACTCTGTGTGCTGTGTGTCTCTGCAGTGTGTCCTGTGGTGGTGCAGTACTCTGTGTGTCTCTCGTGTTTGTTGTGCAGTATCTGTGTGTCCTCAGTGTTGTGGTGCAGTACTCTGTGTGTCCTCTGTTTGTGGTGCAGTACTCTGTGTCCTAGTGTTGTGGTGCAGTACTCTGTGTGTCCTCTGTTGTGGTGCTTCTGGTTCTGTGTGTGGTGCAAGTCCTCTTGTGGGTGTCTCTGTGTCCTCAGTGTGTGGTGCAGTACTCTGTGTTCCTCGTGTTGTGCATACTCTGTGTGTCCTCTGTGGTGCAGTACTCTTGTGGTCCTCTGTGTTGTGTGTGCAGTACTCTGTGTGTCTCTGTGTGTGTCCTCTGTGTTGTGGTGCAGTACTCTGTGTGTCCTCATTGTTGTACTCTTGTTTCCTGTGTGTGGGTGCAGTATCTGTGTCTCTGTTTGTGGTGCAGTACTCTGTGTGTCCTCAGTGTTGTGGGCAGTACTCTGTGTGCCTCTGTGTGTCGTGCAGTGCTACTTGTGTGTGTCTCTGTGTTGTGGTGTGATTACAGTGTTGTGTGCAGTCAGTGTTGTGGTGCAGTAGTACTCTGTGTGTCCTCAGTGTTGTTATGGTGCAGTATCTGTGTGTCCTCAGTGTTGTGGTGCAGTACTCTGTGTGTCTCAGTAGTGTTGTGGTACAGTGGTCCTGTGTGTCCTGCAGTATCTGTGTGTCCTCAGGTTGTGGTGCAGTACTCTGTGTGTCCTCAGTGTTGTGGTGCAGTACTCTGTGTGTCTCAGTACTCTGTGTCCTCTGTGTGTCTCAGGAGCTGCTGGACAGTGAGTGGTCGTCGGTGCGTAAAGCCGTGGAGAAGGCGGACGTTCTGGTGATGAAGTACTCGGTCTCAGACAAACAGGCGTTCCAGTGGCTCCGCGCCGTCTTGGGACCCCGTCTGAGGCCCTGATCCGACACTGTGGGGTCCCTGTGATCCTGGTGGCAGTGGGGGCCCGGCTCAACGGTAAGAACCAGAGGAACTATTACTACTAGTGTGTGTACTACTACTACTACTACTGCTCGTATCTTTACTACTAGAGCTGCAACTAAGGATTATTTCAGTGTTCGACGTCAAACCTTTATTTGTCCTGAACATTTGACCCAGATATACTACAACTACAGTGTAATAATACTCACTTCCAGGTCACGTTTGTTAGAATGGTCTCTTTTTTCTCGAATCATTTATTATCAAATGATTGTTTTCCATTTAATCTGGTCATATTCACTGAGGGTCCGACTGTTCACACTGAAGGTCCGACTGTTCACACTGAGGGTCCGACTGTTCACACTGAGGGTCCGACTGTTCACACACGACTGTTCACACTGAGGGTCCGACTCTTCACACTCTGAGAATAGAACAGAATCAAGAATCAGAATCAGAATTTATTGCATTGTCAATGAAACAAAATTCAAAAACATAGGAACTTGTCTCGCTTAAGGTGCACATAAAAACTGAGCAATAATAAACAACATATTTCAATCAAAAGGGCATGCATTAGGAAAACAATTTAAAATTACTATACAATAAAATAAAATAGGCATTTTATGTACACAAGTTTACAGTTATGTTTAAAGTTATAGTGCAGAAAGTGCAGTGCAGTGAGTGGTTGAATTGCAGTTAAAGTGACAGGTGTTTTGAAGTGTTCATGAGTCCAACGGCAGGAGGAAAGACTATTCTTGTGGCGGGAGGTTCTGGTCCGGATGGACCGTAGCCTCCTGCCTGAGGGGGAGTGGTTTCAAACAGACCATGTCCAGGGTGAGAAGGGTCAGCTGTGATCCACCTGCTCGTCCCAGAGCCCTGGAGACGTTACAGGTCCTGCAGAGATGGAAGTCTGCAGCCGATCACCTTCCAGCAGAGGGCGCGTTTAGTCTTGTTTGTCCCTGGCTGTGGCTCCAGCAGAGGGCGCTGTAGTCTCTGTTTGTCCCTGGCTGTGGCTCCAGCGTACCACACGGTGATGGAGAGGTGAGGATGGACTCAATGATGGCCGTGTAGAACTGCACCAATCATCTGCGCTGGCAGCTGGGTTTCCTCAGCTGCCGCAGAAAGTACATCTCTGCTGGGCCTTCTTGATGAGGGAGCTGATGGAGGGCTCCCACTTGAGTCCTGGTGATGGTGGTGCCAGGAAGCGGAAGGAGTCACGGTGGTGATGGGGGAGTCTGTCATGATGAGGGGGGCTGGGGGGCTGTGGCTTTCCTGAAGTCCACGATCATCTCCACTGTCTTCTGGGCGTTGAACTCCAGGATTGTTACCGCTGCACCAGGACACCAGCCGGACCACCTCCCTCCTGTAGACAGACTCATCCCCGTCCGAGATGAGCCCGATGAGGGTGGTGTCGTCCGCAAACTTGATGAGTTTTACGGAGTCGTGGCTTGAGGTGCAGCAGTTGTGTACAGGGAGAAGAGCAGAGGGGGAAAGTACACAGCCCTGTGGAGCTCCTGTGCTGATCGTCCGAGTGTCTGAGACATTCTTCCCCAGCCGCACGCACTGCTCCGATCGTCAGGAAGTCAGTGCTCCCCCTGCAGGTGGAGTCAGGCACGTTGAGGCTGGGAGAGCTTGTCTGGAGCAGAGCAGGGAGGATGGTGTTGAACGCAGAGCTGAAGTCCACAAACAGGATCCTGGCGTAGGTTCCGGGAGTCCAGATGCTGCAGGATGAAGTGGAGTGCCAGGTTGATGGTGTCGTCAGACCTGTTGGCTCTGTAGGCGAACTGCAGGGGTCCAGCAGGGAGGAGGTGAAGGACTTGAGGTGGGAAGGACCAGGCGTTAAATGATTCATGACTACAGACGTCAGCGCACAGGGCCGTAGTCATTAAGTCAGTGATCTGGGGCTTCT
>BJKM01001124.1:23691-94902 GCA_015082035.1 Chaenogobius annularis
ACTTTTTACTGTGTGTACTCCGCGTGTGTATGTGGTGAGTACTCGCATGTGTATCCTTTGTAAAAGTAAAGATACAGGGGCAATAAAAGTCAAGTGTCACATAAAAAAATCTAAAGTAAAGTATTGAAAAAGTCCTTTACGTTAGATGCAGTAGAAAGTACACACACGTAAGTACAGAACATGAACAATTGTACTGGAGCGTTTGACCGGAGCGGTTTGACCGGGAGCGTTTGACCGGAGCGTTTGACCACCAGCGCTTGACCCGAGGCGCTTGACCCGGAGGTCTTGACCCGAGCGCAATGACCCCGAGAGAGCGCGTTGACGCCGAGCGCATGACCCGCCGCTTAGAGCTTGACCCGAGCGTTGACCACCGGGCGTTTGACCGGCGAGCCGTTTGACCCGACGCTGCGGCGGGTCTTCTCCAGCGGATGAACTAAAGATGACATTTGTTTTGCTATTTTTAACTCGACTCGATTCAGCTAAAAATAGAAAGTTCTCATCTTCATGAAAACAAAGTTTACGACACATCCTCTTTATTGTCTAAATGGTTCCTTGCGTTTGACCCCAATCTCTCACCCTCACTGAAGCATTATTAAGGTTCACTGTGTGAAAGTGTTTGTCTCGTCTCTGGTTGGTCTTGTTCTTGTCTCACCATGTTTCCTTCATAAATCGATTCTAAAGCTCAATCTGAATTACACTTTTCAATCAATTCACAAAAAGATCGTTCTGTAATTCCAGTTGTGTGTGTGTGTTGTTGTGTGTGTGTGTGTGTGTGTGTGTGTGTGTGTGTGTGTGTGGTGTGTGTGTGTGTGTGTGTGTGTGTGTGTGTGTGTGTGTGTGTGTGTGTGTGTGTGAGGGGCGTGGCTAAAGCGTGGCACAGGAACAGTTTTGCCTCATGTCTTTGCCTTGTGTGCAAAGCCTCGACGCCGCGTTTGAACGCTCATCTTGACCTCTCTTTATGGATCATGTCAGACGCATTCTGACCTGGAAACACCACATTTGGACAAACAGGAAACAGCTGTTGCTAACGTGCTTTGCTAGCTTTGTGTTGCTAAGGCTCCACATATATAAGTTAGCATCAGTGGAAACACGCCGCTTTAGCACGAGATCAAGTCAGAGTTTGACCTGATGAAGAGGAAGAGTCACTTTACGTCATGTTTTGTCCCTTTTTATTGCGTTTGTTTGCGTTTTTTGTTGTATTTTAGGCACTTTTATGTCATTTTTCTTTTCTTTTTAGTCACTTTATTGTCACATCTAGTGTAATTTTGTCTTTCTGACACTATTTTGTCACTCTTACTCGGTTTTTGTCCCTTATTGTCGTCTGTGTTTTTGTTGCTTGTATTCACCTTTTGTCACAGTTTTGTTGCTTTCTTTGTTGGAGAAAAGTGACACAGTGCTCCTTTAAATGGATGTAGGCTACATCTTAGTAGAAGTCTCAGATTTCAGTTTCTCTCAGACATTGTGCGCGTCGTCTTTTGTCTTGAACCAATATTGACTGAACTCTCGCTCTTCGTCTGTGGAAACGTCCTGTTTGTGCCGGATAAAGAAAGTGCTGAGTCCAGAAGGAAAGGAGACGAGGAGACGAGGAGACGAGGAGACGAGGAGACGAGGAGTGAGAGGAGCGCGAGGCAGACAAGGTCAAAACCAAAAGACAAGGAACACGTTTACATTTCCCTGTGAAGAACATTGGCTGCAGTGGCTGAAGGAGTCGCAGCAGGAACAACTAACAAGGCGATACCCAGTACGAGACATTACAGCGTCACTGCCACGGTCCTGACGCTCATCTATGGGTTTTCCAAAGTCGAGCTTTATCAAGTTTTTATTTGTAAGCACATTTCTGATGAAGGTTTGGACTTCAAATCCCAAAACTAACGCAACACTCAAAATAAATAGTTAGCTGTAAAGTCGCTAACGTTAGCTGTAAAGTCGCTAACCTTAGCTGTAAAGTGTAAAGTCGCTAACCTTAGCTGTAAAGTCGCTAACGTTAAAGTCGCTAACGTAGCTGTAAGTCGCTAACGTTAGCTGTAAAGTCGCTAACCCTTAGCTGTAAAGTTGCTAACCTATTAGCTTAAAGTTGCTACCTTAGCTGTAAAGTTTGCTAACCTTTAGCTGTAAAGTTGTTAACGTTAGCGTAAAGTCGCTAACGTTAGCTGAAAGTTGCCATGTTAGCTGTAAAGTCGCTAACCTTAGCTGTAAAGTCGCTAACGTTAGCTGTAAAGTTGCTAAAGTTAGCTGTAAGAGTCGCTAACCTTAGCTGTAAAGTCGCTAAACGTTAGCTGTAAAGGTCGCTAATGGTTAGCTGTAAAGTCGCTAACCTTAGCTGTAAAGTCGCTAAACCTTACCTGTAAAGTCTGTAAAGTCGTTAGCTGTAACGTTAGCTGTAAAGTCGCTAACGTTAGCTGTAAGTCGCTAACGTTAGCTGTAAAGTCGCTAACCTTAGCTGTAAAGTCCTAACGTTAGTGTAAAGTTGCTAACCTTAGCTGTAAAGTTGCTAGTCGCTACCTTAGCTGTAAAGTTGCTAACCTTAGCTGTAAAGTTGCTAACCTTAGCTAAAGCCGCTAACCTTAGCTGTGATTATGAGGAAAACACTCTTGAATGACTCATGGGCCGTGGCAGAACATGAAGTCACTGACTCAGGCGCTGCCGTTGCCGACTGAAAATCTGCACGATTCTTTATCACTTCATTTAACTCTTCAATACGTTTCAAAATCTGAGAAATACTTTTGTTTTTACTCTAAAAGTACATTTTTTAAACGTATATTTCAATACGTTTACTTAAATAGATTATTTGATGTGGTTTTACTTTTTTGCTCCTGTATCAGCGCTTTACTTCATCCACGTCTTTTATATGTGACGACCCAAATTAGGATTTTCAGTTTTAATCCCCTTCCGTTTTTTCATAGTAACAGCAGTAATTGTATTATTCATTCATTCATTTTCTACCTCCCGTTAGAGGTCGTGGGTGACTGGAGCCTGTCCCAGTTTGGGCCTTAGGTGGGTTCACCCTGGACAGGGGCCAGTCACAAGGGCCACACAGAGACAGTCATTCACATTCATTGACTAGAGCCAATTTACACTGTTGTACTTTGTTGTACTTTGTTGTACTTTGTTGTACTTTGTTGTACTTTTCAGCTAGAATACTTCATGATCCAGTGTCTGAAACACAAAGCCAAAGATCGACCCGAGAAACGGAAAGGAAACAAACTGCACGACCTCCGACCCCCGCACCTCGAGCAGCCAGGTGAGACCACTCCCCTCCAGAACAGGTGAAACTCCGCCCCTTTCAGCACAGGTGAGACTCCGCCCCCTTTAGCACAGGTGAATATGATCATTTTTTATTAGAATAATTATAATTTGAATGTAAAATTTCCAGTGCAGAAATGCGGTGACACGAGCACAGACTGCGCAGAGCTGAGCTGGAGGTTTGTCAAATCAGAAAAGTGTTTGTCCTGGAGTCGCTGAGCCGTGAAAAAGGCTGAGTTTATTTTTTAAATCGATCAATATTCTGTGAACAAACAACAGAGAGAGGAGAAAGAGAAGGACCCTGATGGAGGGAAGGGAGGGAGGAAGGGCAGAGAAGGGAGGAAGGGCAGAGACGGGAGGAAGGGCAGAGAAGGGAGGGAGGAAGGGCAGAGAAGGGAGGAGGGAGGGGGCAGAGGACGGGAGGGAGGAAGGGCAGAGAAGGGAGGAAGGGCAGAGACGGGAGGGAGGAAGGGCAGAGACGGGAGGAGGAAGGGAGAGACGGGAGGGAGGGGGCAGAGAAGGGAGAAGGGCAGAGAAGGCAGAGCCTGTGGATTGTGCCTGTTTATGACGTTAATAAAAGTAAAGTTTTAGTTTAGGCAAAGAAGCTTATTCCGTATATTTGGATGAAACGATTTCCCAATATGTCAGTTATTGTTATTGTGACGTTCCTATTGATCTCTCGAGTCGTGAGACTATTGTCCTGTCCAACTCAACAAACAGTTAGTCTAAAGACCGCTAAGTGAGCTCTAAAGCCGCTAACGTGAGCTCTAAAGCCGCTAACGTGAGCTCTAGCTCTAAGCGCTAACGTGAGCTCTAAAGCCGCTAACGTGAGCTCTAAAGCCCGCTAACGTGAGCTCTAAAGCCGCTAAACCGTTAGCTCTATAAAAGCCGCTAACGTGAGCTAAAAGCGCTAAACGTGAGCTCTAAAGCCGCTAACGTGAGCTCTAAAAGCCGCTAACGTGGCTCTAAAGCCGCTAACGTGAGCTCTAAGCCGCTAACGTGAGCTCTAAGCCGCTATCGTTAGCTCTAAAGCCGCTATCGTTAGCTCTAAAGCCGCTATCTACTCTAATTAGCTCTAAAGCCGCTAACCGTTAGCCTTCTAAAAGCCGCTAAGCGTTAGCGCTAAAGCCGCTAACGTTAGCTCTAAAGCCGCTAACGTTAGCTCTAAAGCGCTAACGTGAGCTCTAAAGCCGCTATCTAAGCTCTAAAGCCGCTAAAGTTAGCTCTAAAGCCGCTAACGTGAGCTCTAAAGCCGCTAACGTTAGCTCTAAAGCCGCTATCCGTTAGCTCTAAAGCCGCTATCGTTAGCTCTAAAGCCGCTATCGTTAGCTCTAAAGCCGCTATCGTTAGCTCTAAAGCCGCTATCGTTAGCTCTAAAGCCGCTAACGTTAGCCGAGATTATGAGTCAAATGTAAAAATTGAATATTCCAGTCCTTTTGATGCCTAGTCCTATTTATGACAAAATCACCTCTCTGACCTCTGTGTCCTCTCTGACCTCTGACCTCTCTGTCCTCTCTGACCTCTGTGTCCTCTTTGTCCTCTCTGTCCTCTCTGTCCTCTGACCTCTCTGTCCTCTCTGTCCTCTGACCTCTCTGTCCTCTCTCTGACCTCTGTGTCCTCTCTGACCTCTGTTGTCCTCTCTGTCCTCTGACCTCTCTGTCCTCTCTGACCTCTGACCTCTGACCTCTGTGACCTCTGACCTCTCTGTCTCTCTGCCTCTCTGTCCTCTCTGTCCTCTCTGTCCTCTCTGACCTCTCTGACCTCTCTGACCTCTCTGTCCTCTCTGTCCTCTCTGTCCTTTCTGACCTCTCTGTCCTCTGACCTCTCTGTCCCTCTCTGACCTCTGTCCTCTCTGTCCTCTCTGTCCTCTCTGTCCTCTCTGTCCTCTCTGTCCTCTCTGTCCTCTCTGACCTCTCTGACCTCTCTGACCTCTCTGACCTCTGACCTCAGCTCGTCTGCCTCCGATCCGTGTGGAGGAGTCGACCTTTCTGTCAGGACCTCCAGTGGTTGCTGGAGCGAGGAGTTCAGTTTGCAGACGTGGCCTTCTTCAGCTCCGACTCGGGTCAAGAGCTCGGCTGGGGCCACGCCGCCGTCCTCTGCGCCGCCAGCCCCTACTTCAGGTCCCTGCTGCTGGGGCCCAAGACCAGGTCAGGACCAGAGACCAGGACCCGGCCACTAGACGGGACCAGGGACCAGGGACCAGGGACCAGAGACCAGGGACCAGGGACCAGGGACCAGAGACCAGAGACCAGGGACCAGGGACCAGGGACGAGGGACCAGAGACCAGGGACCCAGGGACCAGGGACCAGGACCAGGGACCAGGGACCCAGCCACTAGACCAGGGACCAGGGACCAGGGACCAGACCAGACCAGAGACCAGAGACCAGGACCAGACCAGGGACCAGGGACCAGGGACCAGGGACCAGGGACCAGGGACCAGGGACCAGGGACCAGGGACCAGGACCAGGGACCAGGGACCAGACCCCAGGGACCAGGGACCAGAGACCAGGGACGGGGACCAGAGACCAGAGGGACCAGGGACCAGGGACCAGACCAGGGACCAGACCAGGGACCAGGGACCAGGGACAGGGACCAGGGACCAGGACCAAGCAGAGGGACCAGGGACCAAGGGACCAGGACCAGAGACCTGAGGACCAGGGACCAGAGACCAGAGGGACCAGAGGACCAGAGACCAGAGACCAGGGACCAGGACCAGGGACCAGGGACCAGGGACCAGGGACCAGAGACCAGGGACCAGGGACCCAGGGACCAGGGACCAGGACCAGGGGACCAGAGGACCAGGGAGACCAGGGACCAGGGGGGACCAGACCAGACCAGGGACCAGGGACCGAGGGACCAGGACCAGGGACCAGGCCCATCCTGTCTGTGCAGTGTGATGCTGTGGCAGGAGCTGAGGACCTGCTGTTCAAACATCTCCATGTAAAGCTCCTCCAGATCCAGGATCCGGTTGCACAGCTGTGGTTCACAGCTGTGGTTTTGTCTCTGTTATTTACTCTTAAAGACAAAACAGGGTTTTTTCAGGCAAAGTTAGAATAAATTGCGATTCTAATTACGTTTCTCTTTGAAGAGTTCTCATTTTTCTTTCTCGTGAACATTGGTTAATCCACATCTTTACTATTGTCTTGGACCACTGCTCTTGGGTAATGATGTTCCTCTGGCTCCTCCCACAGGGAGCGTCCTCAGTCGCGGTGCGTGTGCAGAGAGCGAGACCCCGGGCCTCACTCGCTCATATCGTGTGAAGCCGCCATCGTGGAGGACCTGCCCCCGAGGCAGACGGACGCGCTCCTCAGCAGCCATCTGACCGCACGACTGTCCAGGCTCGTCGTGAAGGACCCACTGCTGTGTTTGTGTCTGTGGGAGACGCTCATGTTCATCTACAGAGGTAAACTGGGTCTGAACCGGGTCTGAACCGGGTCTGAACCGGGTCGGGGTCTGAAACCGGGTCTGAACCGGGTCTGAACCAGGTTTGAACCGGGTCTGAACCAGGACTAGACCTGAGACGTTCTCCTCCTGCTCTGTGGTCCTCTCACGCTGCTGTGAGTTTCAGGCGCGTGGGAGTGGGAGCACCTGCAGGAGGCGCTGGAGGAGAAGCTGAAGAACACTCTGGCTGTGGCTCAACTTCTGGAGAGAATCAGATCTCTGCTGGGACGAGACCGGGTAAATTCTGCTCCTCTGACCCTCTGCTCCTCTGCATCCTCTGACCCTCTGCTCCTCTGCGTCCTCTGCTCCTCTGCGTCCTCTGCTCCTCTGCGTTCTCTGCTCCTCTGCGTTCTCTGCTCCTCTGCTCCTCTACATAATCTCTGCTCCTCTGCGTCCTCTGCTCCTCTACATTCTCTGCTCCTCTGCTCCCCTACGTTCTCTGCTCCTCTGCGTCCTCTGCTCCTCTGCGTTCTCTGCTCCTCTGCTCCTCTACATTCTCTGCTCCACTACATTCTCTGCTCTCTGCTCCTCTGCGTCCTCTGCTCCTCCACGTCCTCTGCTCCCTCTACATTCTCTGCTCCTCTACATTCTCTGATCCTCTGCGTCCTCTGCGTCCTCTCTGCGTCCTCCTCTGCTCCTTGCTCCTACATTTCTCTGCTCCTCTGCTCCTCTACATTCTCTGCTCCTCTTCTAATTCTCTGCTCCTCTACATTCTCTCTGCTCCTCTGCTCTGCTCTGCGCTCCTCTGCGTCCTCTGCTCCTCTGCGTCCTCTGCTCCTCTGCGTTCTCTGCTCCTCTACATTCTCTGCTCCTCTGCCTCCTCTGCTCCTCTACATTCTCTCTGCTCCTCTGCTCTCTACATTCTCTGCTTCCTCTACAATTCTCTGCTCACTCTGCTCCTCTGCTCCTCTACATTCTCTGCTCCTCTGCGTCCTCTGCTCCTCTACATTCTCTGCTCCTCTACATTCTCTGCTCCTCTGCTCCTCTACATTCTCTGCTCCTCTGCTCCTCTACATTCTCTGCTCCTCTACAGCTCTGCTCCTCTGCGTTCTCTCTGCTCCTCTGCTCCTCTACGTTCCTGCTCTCTTCGCGTTCCTCTCGTTTCTGCTCCTCTACATTCTCTGCTCCTCGCTCTGCTCCTCTACATTTCTGATCCTCTAACCCTCACTCTTGCTCCTCTACGTCCTGCTCCCCTACATTCTCTGCTCCTCTGCTCCGCTGCGTTCTCTGCTTCCCTACATTCTCTGCTCCTCTAGCTCCTCTACATTCTCTGCTCCTCTGTCCTCTAATTCTCTTGCTCCTCTACATTCTCTGCTCCTCTGCGTCCTCTGCTCCTCTCTTCCTCTCCTCTTACTTCTCTGCTCTCTTCATTCTCTGATCTCTACATTACTCTGCTCCTCTACCCTCTTGTCTGCTCCTCTGCGTCCTCTGCTCCTCTACCGTACTCTGCTCCTTCTAGGCGAACACGTACTCATCTATCACATTCTCTGTCCTCTGCTCCTCTGCTTTCTCTGCTCCTCATCATTCTCTTCCTCTGCCTCCTCTACATTTCTCTGCTCCCTCTCCCTCCTTCTTCTGCTCTATCATTTCTCTGCTCGCCATCTACGTTCTCTCTCCTCTGCGTCCTCTGCTCCTCTACGTTCCTTCTCCTCTACATTCTCTGCTCCTCGACACTCTCTGCTCCTCTTCATTCTCTGCTCCTCTACATCTCTGCTCCTCTGCTCCTCTGCTCCTCTTCCTTCTCTGCTCTCTGCTCTCTACTTCTTGCTCCTCTGCTCCTCTACATTCTCTGCTCCTCCTTCTCTCTCTCCTCTACGTCTCTGACCTCACGTTCTCTGCCTCCTTGCTCCTCTGCTCCACTTTTCTCTCTCTCTGCGTCCATCTGCGTCCTGCTCCTCCTACATTCTCTGCTCCCTTACATTCTCTCTCCCTTTGCTCTCTTTGCTCCTTCTACACATTCTCTGCTCCTCTGCTTCTCCTCTACATCTCTGTTATGCTCCTCTACATTCTCTGTCTCTGCGTCCTCTTGCTCCTCTACGTTCTGCTCCTCTACGTTCTCTCTCCTCTACATGGTCTATCTGGCACTTCCTTCAGAGATCATTTTAGGATGCCTTCTACATTCTCTGCCGCTCGTAGAATCTCCTGCCTGCGCTGTACTACATTCTACAATGCTTACCATTAACTGAAAGCGTCCTCTGGCTCTGTTACGTTCTGTCGTGACTCCTCTACATTCTCTACTTGCTACCTTGCTCCTTCTGCTCCTTCTGCGTCTCGCCTTTGGACTTCTTCTACTTGCCGTTCTCTGCTCCTCTACCTCATTGGGTTCGCGCGCAGTTGCCTCACGATTACTGGCTGCCCTCTATGGACAATGTAAGCCGAGAGCTATGCGTCTTGCCTCCTGCCTCGTCTCTGTCTGCTCTCTCGACATGCGTTAGCTCCTGCTACGAACCGGGTATCGGTCCCGATGTCCTGCTACCCATATGATAGTGATCTAGAGATATCAGTGGCTCCACTGCTGCGTCCTCGGGTGCCTCCTCTAGCGTTCTATAACACCTGCGAATGCTCGACCTCTGCGTCCTCGCGTAGTTCCTCTGCTGACTCTACATTCTCTGGCTCCGGATTGCGGTAACATTTGCTGCTCACTCTGCTCCTCTACATGTTCTCCTCCTCTACATACTCGCGTGCATACGACCATGCTCCTTCTCTGGCGAAGTCCCTCGCTGTCGCTCGCTGCCTCAACGGATTTCTCTGTGCTCTCCTACATTCTGCTGCTAGCACTCTATCATGCTCTGCTCGGTTCTGACCTTGGCGTCCTCCAGCTGTGCTCCTCCGGGTGGCTACGTTCTCCAGGAGGTGGCTCCTCTGGTGACAGGTGGTCGGATCTGGGCTCCTCTGCTCCTCTGCGTTCTCTGGCTCCTCTAGCATTCTATGCACCTCTGTCTCCTCTACATTCTCTGCTCGCTCATGCTCCTCTACATTGGATGCGAGATGCGGGCAAAATCTACATCGTAGCTGTGCCTCCCCGTGATGAGCTCAGTCCAGGTTCGCGGTGCTCCTCTCTATCGTTCTCATAGTGCCTCCTCGTACAGGTCTCGTGGCTCCTCTTAGACAGTTTCCGGCTGCTCCTCTACATATCTCTTGGCTCCTCTACAACTGGGTACCCTCATATTGTCTTCAAGCGGGCCTGATCTATACAAATTCTCTGCTCCTCTGCGTCCTCCTGAGTGACTAAGCCTCCTAAGCGTATACACCTAAGAGGGATCGCCGCTGGCTGCGGACATTCTTTCTCGCTCGCTCCTAACTCCCTGCTGGCCCATGGTCAGCTGACGTTCGTGCGTGGCCTGACTATCTAACGCTTTCTACGGATACGTTGAACCTGGCCTTAATAGTTCTCTCACATTCTACGCGTGTCACTCGCATAGACGTCCTCTACGTAGCTACCGATACTATGCTCTCCTCTTGCGTCCTTCTAAAGTATCAGGCTCTTATCGCCTCGTCTCCATATGTAACTCATACTCTCCTGAGGGCCCTTATGGGAGGACGCGGTGCCCGTGCAGTGACAGAAGTGGAGAGCTTCAGATTAGTGGCACTGTAGCTATGGTCTGCAAACAGCTCATTAACCGTTCACAACTCTGGGTCACTGCTTAGGTCCTCTGTGGTCACTCAGCTGTGGTCACTCTGTGTCGAACTTCCGTGTGAAGGTCATCTGGAAGGTCAACTCTGTGGTCGATATCTGTGGTCACTCCTATACATAGGCATGGTTGATATCCACGTCGGTCACTAGAGTGTCACTTCCGATCTGGGATAAGATGCCATATAATTATATCATCTGAAGCAGTAATCGACTCTTGAGGTTCACTCTGAGGGTCACGCTCACTATTCAGTGATTCTATAATTTCTAGCGAATATATTGGGACTATTCACATATCTTGTTTGTAATTGATACTGGACAAACAAGGAGGAACAAATATAATCTACAGTGCTTAGATACCTATCTTGTGTGGGTGGTCTAAAATGTGAATTGGCAATTGCTAATACGTGTGCTGAAATGGTTCCATATTTTGGTTTGTTGGTAGGTTTTTAGCACCGAATGAATAAGTACATGAAAGGTTGCATGTGTGTGATTACTTATTTATTCAGGTTGAATTGTTCATTGTTGTTCTGAGTTGACGTATCAATGAATAATTACGAAGTGTGTGTGTTTACTATCTTTGGGTTGTATGAGAATGTTTACCTGTCGATTGTAAGATTCTTATCTATGACTTGAGAATGATGTGTGCTTGTGCTCGGTTGATTGTCTCAACTTGTGTGATTGGTTACCTGTTGTTGTTCTTGTCATCATAATTCGTTTGTCGTAGATTTTTTTGCTCTACGCTGTCGTAGCATGGAATAACTGGTATGTCCTGCTCGGGGTTACGTGTAGGTGTTAACATGTGCTGTTGGTTTACAAATGATTCGATAGATTATGAGTTATCAATTGTTGTACATTTACTATGCAGTGTTGCATTACTTATGATCGCATGCATTATACGATGTGTGTGCTGTTAAAGGCTCAAATGATTGTAGTGATAGTGAGAGTCAATGCGTACAACAGATGAGGTGGTCTTTAGTGATAGGTGTAAATGTTAGCTGGTAGTCATTTCTGAGCTGAAAGTGTGTGTTGAGGCTATTTTAGATCGCTGAGTTCGTTTCCAGTCTCATGTGATTGGATGCTTGTCACTCAGTTCGAGCCCGCTTAGGTAGGTGAACGTGTGAATGTGTATAACAATGTTCTGTTTCGTTAAGAGTGTTACATAGAATGTGAGTGTAGTGATAACATGTGAGACGAGTGTGTTAGATAGTGGTGAATGTAGATCTGAGCATTGTGCTCAAATGTGTGGTGCTGTTCGGTCGCTTGTTGTTGAGAAGTAGCGCTTTGTGTAGGTGTTACGTGTGTGCTGCAGTTCCTAACATGTGTGCAACGTTAGCATATGTCAATGTGAACTACTTCCTAGTTTTTTTGTTTTTTAGCTAGGTGTGAATGAACTGTGTGAGACAGTCGCTGTGCCTAGATTGTTAATAGCCCTCACGTAGGGTGCTTGGGCTATGGTGTTTCGTGTAATTGCGAGATGCAGATGAGGTCGGTCGGTATGACCATGTGTGTCGGTCGGTCGGTTATCGAGTAGAGTAGATGTGTGATGGTCGAGTCGTATCTTTTTGTGTTTCACCAGTGTATGCGTGGTGTTACACATTGTGTGTGTCTTGAGGTGTGGTATGTTCGGTGTCTACTGTGTGTTACGTCGCTAGGTGGAGATAATAACGGTGTGTCCGTGTTTACATGTATAACGTTTTGTGTGACGATGTGTGTGCATGGTTGTAGTGTTACGTTGTGTGTGTCTACGTGTGTGGTGATTTACATGTGTGTGAGATACAAGTGTGTGTGATGGAGAGGATTTTGATAGTGAGTAACAATGATTGGTGTGTTTACATGTGTGTGTTACATGTTGTGTGTGTTTACGTTGTGTGTACTGTGTGTTACGTGTGTGTGTTACAGTGTGTTACTGTGTGTGATGTTACATGTGTTGTTCGTGTAACGTGTGTGGATTACAGGTACATGTGTGTGTTACATGTGTGTGTTGCATGTGTGTGTGTACATGTGTGTGTTGCATGTAGTTTGTTACATGTATTTGTTACGTGTGTGTTACGTGTTGTTACGTGTGTGTGTTACGTGTGTGTTACCTGTGTGTTTACATGTGTGTGTGTTACATGTGTGTGTGTTACATGTGTGTGTGTTACATGTGTGTTTACATGTGTGTGTTACATCCTCAGAGTCAGCGGGACACGCCCAGCGCTCGTGCGGCTCAGCTCGGACCTCAGACTCTGGTGAACCTCTTTAACTCTCCTCTTTACTCCGACGTCATCTTCATGGTCCAAGGTACAAGTACTATCATACTGCAATATCTGGCAGTAACTTACATGACACAATAGCCTAGCCGGGTTTATTCTATTTCTGCCATTCTCTGAACGTTTATACTAGCTGTTCTACACAATCCACTTATAAACATAAAGATTAAAAGGACACAATGTCTTTCGTGATAGATGAGAGAGCGTGGCAACATACAAGACGTAGTATTTCTTTTTTTCTGTTACTTGATGCGCTCGAAAAACTGACAGGTCAGACTGGTGGCAATCACTAGAACCGCACAGAGCGTTCAGTGTGCATCAAAGGTTTCGACTCGCATTTGACTCGAAAATAGTGACAATGCGCGCCTGCCTTATTTGCTGTGTTCAGGAAACATTAAACACATGAAATAAAATAAAGCCGAGGGCTCCGCAGGCCGGCACCATATATACTATTATTTGCAAACTTGAACGTCAGCCGAAAAACACACGAATCATCCGAGGCCGATCTCTCTCGGAAGTGACCTCTTGGGCCTGTCCTTTCCTGGGAGGTCTCTACACTGACTCCTGCTGCCAGGTAACATGGTCGATACATAGACACTCTTTGCTGAGGCGAGTGTCGATCGAGCGAGAGTGGGCCTTGTGGCGAAATGTCTGAGCGATCTATTACCAGTGGTCGAATGCTGAGGGAGCTGCGTAAGGAGTAAGTGAGATGAGATCCCTGTGTATTAAACCGCTAAAAAATCAATGTAGCGTGTGGTAATAGTATGTGCTTAATGCTGAAGTGGTCGATCGTCGTGGTCGATCTGAGCGTGTGGTCAGATCTGAGCGTGTGGTCGATCCTGGTGCGGGTGTAAGTGGAACTTGATTGCTTAGAGCAGTTGTGGTCGATCTTAGCGGTGGGTGATAGTGCGGTGTCAAGGTTTCGAAATGAAGGCTCAAGAGTGGTCGTCTTGAGCGGGACAGTGGTCGCTACCATCTATCATTGTAGTCAGAATTGCATGTGTCGGCCAGTGGTCTGATAGGTGGCTCGTAATAGCTGAAGGTGGTGATTGATGTCTGAGCGTTGTAGTGGTCGATCGTGTGGTCGATGAGCGAGGGTGGGTAGAACTGGAATTTCCCGTCATCGGATAGAGTAATCAGAATTCATTGGATTGGGCTGAAGTGGTAACCGATCTGAGCGAGTGGGTCGATCTGAGCGTGGTTGAGTCTGATCACGTGTATCTTAGGAGTTGGCTCGATCGCTGAGGAATTAAGTGTGTGAGTCGATGAAGCGTTGGTGTACGTGCATAATTTGCTAGGCTGCAATGTGATCTTGCCAGTCTGCTCGCTAGTTTGGCAGACCTTGCCGAATCAATCAGTCGATGGAAAATACGTTAGAGCTTTGATAAAAATGTGGTATTACTGATCTGATAGCGTCAGTGGGTCGACTGGCTACCTATTAGAGGAGGTTGGTCAGAAATCAGTAGAATTCGCGTGTTGCTTCTCTAGTCTGCAGTGCGAGTGGGTCTGTATTTTCTGAGCAAGCGGAGTGGTGAGACCGTCTGGAGAGCGCGCATGTGATGGGTAGTCGTCGGGAGTCTCTAGAAGAGAGGCAATCGATGGTCCGTCTGTCCTGGACCGACCGCGCGCGCTTGATGTTGAGCGGATGTGGGAGAGTGTGGTCGATCTGAGCGAGTGGTCAATCGTGTGTCGATCTGAGCGAGTGGTCGATCTGAGCGAGTGGTTGATTATGAAGCGATGTGTCGATCGTGTGGTCCGATCTGAAAAGCGAGTGGTCGAATCTGAGGCGAGTGGTGATCTGAGCGAGTGGTTGATCTGAGCGAGTGGGGTTCTGAACGTAGTTGCTGATAAAAAATAAAAAAGTGTGGATACCGATCTTGAGCGACTTTAGAGAGTAAGGTAATCGGGAAACATAAAACACCACCAAATTCCTGCGACGTGCTCGCGCTCGCCACGTAATAAAATCACACTGACAGCGGAATGTGTGGTAAGTCTCGAGACCGAAGAAGTCCAGTACGGAGGTAGACAGACGTCGAGATGGAAAAATGGATCCCTCCGCCACGCGGTGCATGGTCAGATCTGTTAGCATAAATAATAGATGCGCAAGAAATGTAGAGTGAGCATTCTCTGTAAAAGGGGAAAGTGGTCGATACGTTGTTTTACTGCGAAGGGAGGGTCCGAGGGTACTGAAGTGCACGCTGGTCAGCGGGTGAGATGGAGAAAAAGTTCTCTCTCAATAGGATGCGTTCAACTTTAAAAAAGGCTTTGCAGAAAGAATCATTGATAACACGACACAGCAATAGTGGATCGCTGAATAACTAGAATGGCGTATGACTTCGTCTGAGTTTCAGAATAATTCTTGGTTGAGAGCGACGCGGACTATTTTACACGATGTTATCACGAAGTCTGGAGACCTCGT
This sequence comes from Chaenogobius annularis, assembly GCA_015082035.1. Lineage (NCBI taxonomy): Eukaryota > Metazoa > Chordata > Actinopteri > Gobiiformes > Gobiidae > Chaenogobius > Chaenogobius annularis. Next base: position 38,678 of record BJKM01001124.1, read on the forward strand.
ATTTTGTGCGAGGAGGTCCTTCTTCTCGCATCGACACTTCGCGCGTGGTGCTCGAAATCGTACGATCCACGCGGTGTTAGACCGTCAGATGAGCTGAGCTGTAGATGGCGAGTACGTGACACGGCCGTTATCAGCTTCAAGAATCTTGTTTGGTGCAGCGGAGTAACGGACGGTAGTCGTGTGGTCGAGTGGTCCTGTCAGCGCGTGTGGTCGATCTGAGCGAGTGATGTCTGGACTCGAAACAGAACTGGTGGCGTGAGGTTCAGGGAGGTTTAAACCTGGACTTCACAATGGGGGGAGACCGCGCTGGGTGTAGAAAAGCTCGTACCAGAAGATGAGTTAAGTCGAAGTTCGCTGAAGCAAGTCGCAAATATGATGAGTACGAAGCGGATTGTACGATCGGTCCCAGACGCTCCTAAACTCCCTAAACGAGCGCAGAGCCAGCTCGGGGAGTGATCTACGATACTACGCCAGGACGAGTGCGGCGAGCACCGAGGACTAAACTCGAGTCCACAGAGTCTGCCAGCGAGATGGGTGACTTAGATACCCTGAGAGCCGGGATGCGTTGAATCTGAGCGAGTGGTCGATCTTAGCGAGTGGTCGATCGTGTGGTCGATCTGAGACTGTGGTCGATCTGAGCGATGTGGGTCGATCTGAGCGTGTGTGGTCGATGTTGAGCGTGTGGTCGATCTGAGCGAGTGGTCGATCGGTTGTGGTCGATCTGAGCGAGTGTGTCGATCGAGATGGTGATCTTGAGGCGAGGGTGACGTTGCGATGTCTAGTGAGCGCGAGTTGGTCGAGTCTGAGCGAGTGGTTGATCTGAGCGAAGTGGTATCTGAGAGTTGCGATCTGTGGTCGATCTGAGCGAGGGTCAATCGGATGGTCGATCTGAGCGAAAGTGTGATCTGAGCGAGTGGCGTCGTGTCGATGGATGGTCGAGTTGGTCTCGACGTGTGGTGATCTGAGCGATGGTCGATTGAGCGTTAGTGGTCGATCTGACGCGAGTGGATCGAGCTGCTGGTCGTGTAGGGTCAGATCTGAGCGAGTGGATCGATCTGAGCGCTGTGGTCGATCTGTGCGCGTGTTGGATCGATCTGAGAGTGGGTCGAGCTGGTATCGTGGTGATCTGACGACGTGTCGATCTGAGCGGTGTGGTCGATCTGCGCGTGTTGGTCGATCTGAGCGAGTGGTGATCTAGCGAGTGGGATCTGAGTGGGTCGTGAGCGTAGTAGGTCGGCATCTTGCCGCTGTGGTCGATCTTGAAGCGAGTGGATCGATCGTTGTGTCTGATCTGAGCGAGGTGCGATCTGATCGACGGTCGATCTGAGCGAGTGGTCGATCGTGTGGTCGATCATGTAGCGAGTGGTCGATCCTGACGAGAGTGGTTGACGAGCATTGGTTGATCTGAGCGAGGTGTCGATCGAGCGAGTGTCATCTGCGCGTGTGGTCGATCTGAGCGATGTGGTCGATCTGAGCGAGTGGTTGATCTGACGCGAGTGGTCGATCGTTGGTAGCGAGTCGTGATTGAGGTCTGGATGCGAAGTGGTTGCAGCATTCGATCTGGCGTGTTAGGTCGCGAGTGTGTCGATCTTGACTGGTCTGAGGTGGTGTGAGGTGGTCGACGGGTGGTCGATCTCGAGCGTCGGTGGTCGATCTGAGCGTGTGTCGATCGCTGTGGGTGCTGATCGGGTAGTGGTCGTCTGACTGTGGTCGATCTGAGCGATGTGGTCGTTCGCCTGTGCGATCTGAGCGAGGGGTTCGAGCGTGTGTCGATCTGCGCGTGTGGTCGATTCGCGTATCGTGGTCGATCTGACAGCGAGGTGGATCGATCTCGAGCGAGTGGTCGTCTGAGCGTGTGGTCGATCGCGGTGGCGCATCTGCGCGTAGTTCGATCTGAGCGGGGTCGAGACGTAGTGGTGTCGATCGTGGTGGTCGATCTGAGCGAAGTGGTCGATCTGAGCGAAGTGGATCGAGCGATATGTTGGCATCGTTCTGATTCGAGGAGTGATTGGGCTTCGATCTGAGCGTAGTGGTCGATCATCGCCGCGTGGGGTTCGATTGCAGCGAGTGGTAGAGCGTGGTGGTCGATCGTTGTGGTCGATCCTGAGCGAGTGAGTCGATCTGCGTTAGACGTAGTGGTCGATCTGCGATGTGGTCGATCTGAGCGATGCTCGAGCGATGTGGTCGATCTGAGCGAGTGTGTCTGAGCGATGTAAGGTCATCGTGTGTCGATCGTGTGAGTCAGATACTGAGCGAGGTGGTCGATACCTGAGCCGTGAGTGGTCGAGCGTATAGTGGTCGAGCATGTGTCGATCGTGTCGGTCGTCTGAGCGAGGTGGATCGATCTGACGATGTCGATGCAGCAGGAAACGAACATAGATGATTCATGAGTCTGTCGATGAGCGGTGACTCAAGTGTGTGGTGTAGAGGTTGCGTGGCTAAAGCTAGCGTTTTGCCTTCTGCTTTTCTCTCGAATCTGAATTTGTTAGCAATGCATAAAATGGGGTTAGTTCTTTCTAAGGGTCTAAGGGTCAAAGGGTCAAGGGTCAAGGGTCAAGGACACCGAGAGTTCAGATTCAAGCTTCAGAGAACCATGAATTCACACGTTTATCACATGTAATGTTTCATGTACAAAGTGTAAGACATTTATGGCAGAAGTCACATCGAATACTTTGGTCCAGAACTGATGCGTGGTCCTGTGGGTGGTCCTGTGGTGGGTCTGTGGGTGGTCCTGTGGGTTGGTCCTTGTTGGTCCTGTGGTGGTCTTGGTGGTCCTCTGGTGGGTAGTCCTTGGGTGGTCCTGTGGGTGGTCCTGTGGGTGGTCATGTAGGTGGTCCTGTGGGTGGTCATGTGGGTGGTCCTGTGGGTGGTCCTGTGGGTGGTCATGTAGGTGGTCCTGTAGGTGGTCCTGTGGGTGGTCCTGTGGGTGGTCCTGTGGGTCCTGTAGGGTGGTCCCTGTGGGTGGTCCTGTGGGTAGCCCTGTGGGTAGTCCTGTGGGTGGTCCTGTGGTTTAACGTGGCTCTCAGGGGCCGCCGCACTCTGGGGGTCCATCATTACACTGAGGACAAGTCCCAGCTCATTCTGCTCTCTGATTGGATATTGGATATACCATTACACCAGAGCTGGATGTAATCCTGGCTACTTCACACGCAGCGGTGGAAAGAGTACTGGATATTTGTACTCAAGTAAAAGTACACTTACATGTACAAAAATCGACTCAAGTATTGGGACCAAATCTGTGCTTAAGTAAAAGTAAAAAGTACTAGTTACTGTGAACATGGTTTCTCAGGGATGTTAAATGTAACTAATTACTGAAAGTATGCAGTTCAACAAGAACATGGTCACATGGCTTCAGTTCCCGAGCAGAGCCGCCCGAGGCAGACCGCTCTGGGTGTGGCCTGGCCCTTTGTTTAAACCCTTTGAGACGGTGGAATTCAGACACGGTTTGAGCAAATGTTCTGCAGATGATGACTTTATTTTGCTTCTGCATTTTTCCATTGAACTTCTTGTGTCGAGCTTCACAGAACGTTCTGTTCAAATCTCTTGATTACGTTTGTGGTTTGGATTGTGAGTTTGAGAATCTGACTTGGACTGAATTGGGCCCAGTTCAAGCTAAAGAACTTGAGGACCAAGTGCTTCAGACGCAGTGGGTTTTCATCAAAGTGTCCCGGGTCATTTTGATGTAAATCCAGCCCGCGTCGTGGAACGGCGTTCTGGCGTCTGCTAAATGTTTCGACCATGTTCTTTCAATGGAATTATTTCAGATGAATCGATTCGCTTGTTTAACTCGCCGTACTTTTGAAACCGTTCATGGAGTAAAGATCACACGAGGAGTGAGAGCAGGTCCTCCGCTGTCAGCAGATCCTCCAGCTCATTCAGGCACCTCTCGCAGCTCTGCACCACCTCCAGGGGGCGCTGTGCGGTGGGCGCGCTGTAGGACAGGTCTCGGAGGTGAACGTCGAGCTGGATCAGGTTTCTGCTGTCTCGTCCGAGCTCCGCCAACGATCGCTCGAGCTCCTGCAGCGCTCGGCTCAGGGGTCTGAACAGCTGCACCAACTCGCCAAACAGCTGCAGCAGCTCCTCCTCCGCCCGCAGCTCCGCCCGCAGCTCCGCCCGCAGCTCCGCCCGCAGCTCCGCCCGCAGCTCCGCGGCGCTGAGCTGCGGTGTTTCTTCAGACGGTAACACGCTCCTCTTCACTTCTCCGGTGAAGAACATCAAACTGAAGGGGGTCAGGATCATTCCTCGTGCGCTCACTTCCACGTCCTTTCTCTGCCCGCTCTCCAGCGCCTTCTAGTGGAGAGAATACACGTTATCACTATGTTATTAACAACCGAAATGTGTCGAATTCGTCTTTAAACGTATTAGTTCAGGGCCGCTGCTCGGCATTTGGGGGCTCTAAGCAGAAATGCTCAGTGGCCCCCAGGCCCCCAAACCACTTTGGAAAATCTAAAATTGAAAATGATTATCAACATTGGTTTGAAAAAATATTGCATAAATCACAAACCTAAATTAGGTTTGGGGGCCTCAACCAAGAAGATTTTATTTTCTGTATTCTGTGGTTTATGGTGAGGGCCCCCACAGTCCCTAAAGGGCCCCCACAGTCCCTAAAGGGCCCCCACAGTCCCTAAAGGGCCCTACGTCGCCTCGTGGAAACACTACACGCTGCAAACGCTTTCGTCGTGGAGAGTTTTGAATTGGTCCAGAACTAAAGACAGAAGGCCTTTTGTGGGCCGTTTCAGGCTGGTGCCCCCTTCAACACCACACACAATATCATCTAAATGTTGAGATCTTGCTCACCTCTAGCGCCCTCGTCTGCCTGCTCTCTGGCGCCCTCGTCTGCCTGCTCTCTAGCGCTCTCTGGTGGCTGATTTCACGGCCGACGTGTCTCATTCTCTCCATCACGAGGTGCATTCGGCCCTTGTTGGACTCGCAGACTCTGAGGAAGTTCTGGACGGGCTTCAGGAGCCTCCTGCGCTCGTCGCTGAACTTGGACTCCATCTCCGTTCTGCTTCTGGCAAATGGAAACATGAAATCTGCTTTGTCGCCGCTCGAGTCGTGCACGTTTTCACAAAAGTCACACTTTCAAGCACCGCAGACGATATCCAATAAGAAGCCTCGAGCGGGCGGAGTTTGGTCTGGACATGTTCCCGTCTCTACTGAGCGTGTGCCCCCTCAGTGTCTCCCCCTCAGTCTCCCCCCCCTGCCCCTGTCCCCCCCTCTCCCCCTCAGTCTCCCCCCTCAGTCCTCCTCAGTCCCCTCAGTCTCCCCCCTCTCCCCTCAAGTCTCCCCCTTCCCTCAGTCTCTCGCTCCCCTCCCCCCGCCCCTCAGTCTCTTCCCCCACTCTCTCCTCCCCTCAGTGTCTCCCCCCTCTCTCCCCCTATGTCTCTCCCCCCTCTCTCTCCCCCCCTCAGTCTCCCCCCCGTCGGCATTCAGTCTCTGTTCTCAGTGTCTCCCCCATTCTGTCCCCCTCTCAGTCTCTTCCCCTCAGAGATCTCTCTCCCCCCCTGTGGCTCTGTTCCCTCCTCTCAGTCCCTTCCTCAGTCCCCCCACCCCCTCAGGTGTCGTTTTACCTCAGTCTCTCCCTCTGTCCTCAGGTCTCTTCCTATCCCGATTCTCGTTTCCCCCCATCAGTCCTCCCCCTCAGTCTCTCCCCCTCTCTTCAGTCTCTCCCCACTCAGTCCTCCCCCCTCTCCTCCCGCTCACAGTTTCACCCCCTCAGTCCTCCCCCCCCTCAGCTTCCCCCCAATTGTCTCATTCCCCCCTGTCACCCTCTCCCCCCCTCCTCAGGTCCTCTCCTCCCCTCAGTCTCTCCCCCTCCTCCCCTCCTCAGTCTCCCTCCCCCCTTCATCTTCCCCCCTCCCCCGGCTCAGTGTCCCCCCTCCCCCCGCCTCAGTCCCCCCCTCTTTCCCCCCTCTCAAAACATTTCCATAAAAGACAGTTTTAGCTCAAAAGAACATATTTTCTCACCCGTTTGTGTCGTGGGACGCACTGAGCGTGCTCAGTCTGCCTCCGGTCTCATACTCTCACACCAAGACACGCCCCCCGCAGGACACGCCCCCCGCAGGACACGCCCCTCGTGTAGAACATGTCCAAACAGAGTTGACAAGTGAATCCTTGAAATCGTTTGCTGTTGTTTTGATGAACATCTTTAATAATGTGGAACATTCATCTTGGTTCTGTATGAAATGTTTGTTCTTGGCGTTTTGAGGTTCTGGCCGTGTTGGCAGGACGCCTGTGTCTGTGTCTGTGACATATGATTGGCTGATGGAATGTCATGTGACTCACACTGTCATGTGAAAAGGCATATGTTCTGGATGATGATGTAACCTGAGAGCTGTTCCCACGGCAACGCCACAGGCCTGTGATTAAACCTCATGAGCGCTGACAGTCCGTGAGAACTTTCCACACTTTAGTCTGAGTCTTTGTTGGGTTTGAGACGTCGTCATTCTATTGGTCCGTAAAGTTCTGAGAGTTTCCTGCTTTTTTAATTGACTAATCGAGTCTTTAGTCTCTACAAAATATCTCTCTAAAATGTAAATATTCAATCACAAAACAATGATAAATATTACACTGACTGGAAATGCACTCGTTGTTGTGGTGGTCTTGTTTTGCTCTTGGTTTAGTCGGTGTTTTTAGTGTTTTAAAGCATCATTAAACTGCACTTACTGAATCAAAAAGTACATTCAAATATTGCAATGTAAAACAGAGCTATGGGACTTCCTGTCATGGCGTTGCCATCGATGCCGATCTCTGAAAAATGTATTAAAGATTTACACTTTAAAATCAAACATCTCCGTCTCACCCACGTAACCCCAGAAACAAGGCTACAAAGCTAACGAGGCTGACATGGCTGAAGGTGTTTATGGACATAAGAATATGAAAGATTCTAGACTTGGAGTCCAGAGGGGTGAGGGGGGGGGCAACGCTCCCGGAGCTTGTGTCAGGCTCTGGAGGTGTGGCCCCGCCCACTACAGTAGGAAGAGCACATCCTCTGGGCCAAACAAGACGAGGAGCTGATGAACCATGAGGCCTGATGAGGTTTCTGAACCATCATGTGAAGGAGCATGAAGGCTGCACAGGCTAAAGGAGACCTCCAGTACAAAGGCCACATCTGAGGAATTCAAGGGGAGACCACTGAGGCTTTTGGTTCCCAGCTGTTCTTCTGGAGACGTTTCAAACTAAAAAACATGTTCAAAAACACCAGCAGAGAAAAAATGGGAAATGCAAAACACGGAACTGAACAGCCACAAGAGACGGACCCCCCACCGCGGGGCGTGCGAGACGGACCTGCGCGCCCCCCCCACCGCGGGGCGTGCTGAGACGGACCCCCACCGCGGGGCGTGCGAGACGGACCCCCCACCGCGTGCGAGACGGACGCGGGGGTGCGAGACGGACCCCCCTCAGACGGACCTGCGGGGCGTGCGAGACGGACCCCCACCACCGCGGGGCGTGCGAGACGGACCCTCACCGCGGGGGTGCGAGACGGACCCCCTCACCGCGGGCGTGCGAGACGGACCCCCACCGCGGGGCGTGCGAGACGGACCCTCACCGCCGCGGGCGGCGTGCGAGACGGACCCCCCACCGGGCGTGCGGACGGACCCCACCGCGGGGCGTGCGAGACGGACCCCCCACCGCGCGGGCATGAGACGGACCCCCCACCGTGGGGCATGTGAGACGGACCCTCACCGCGGGGCGTGCGAGACGGACCCCCACCGCGGGGCGTGTGCGAGACGGACCCTCACCGCGGGGCGTGCGAGACGGACCCCCACCCCCGCGCGGGGCGTGCGAGACGGACCCCCCACCGCGGGGCGTGCGAGACGGACCCCCCACCGCGGGCGTGCGAGACGGACCCCCCACGGGGCGGCCGACGGACCCCCCACCGGCGGGGCTTGCCAGACGGACCCCTGTCCCCCACCGCTCGCACGCCCCCCACCGCGGGGCCGTGCGAGACGGACCCCCCCACCGCGGGGCGTGCGAGACGGACCCCCCACGCGGGGCGTGTGAGACGGACCCTCACGCGTGCAAGACGGACCCCCCCCGCGGGGCGTGCGAGACGGACCCCCACACGGCGCGGGGGTGTGAGACGGACCCCCACCGCGGGGCGTGTGAGAAGACCCCCCCCGGGACCCCCCCACCGCGGGGCGTGCGAGACGGACCCCCCGCGGGCGGGGACGTGTGAGACGGACCCCCCACCGCGGGGCGTGCGAGACGGACCCCCCACCGCGGGGCATGTGAGACGGACCCCCCACCGCGGGGCGTGCGAGGAAAGTGATGATTGTTGCTTGAGTTCATTGTTTTTGGCCTCAGACTTTCTTACATGTGATGAAGCATTTCTGTTGTCGTGACGATGCTGAACACAAACACGGCTCTCTTACTTACAACTGGCTTTATTTTTGGTTTGGAATTTGTCTTGCCAAAACAACAATTGGTTGTCACGGTGATGAGAAATGTCACCACATGGAAGATGGTATTTACACACACACACGCTCAGGGAAACACAAACGTCTCGTACATGTGAGTTGTAGATGTGACATCCAGTTGAGCCCGTGTTGGCTCTGTTTTGGACAGAAACTCTGTGTCTAGTTCCATGCGCCATCTGAGGGCTAAATGTGGGAGATCGGGTTTGGATCAATAAATACAGAGGGCGGCGGAGGAGCGTAGGGGTCTGGGGGGGGGGAGTGTCCAGTTCTGTGGGAGGATTGTACCAGGAGCAGGCGGGGAGACGTTTGGGGGGCCCTTCATTAGGAAGGGACTTTACGATCTTATATTATGATCAGGCTTTGGGTTCAGCGCATGTTGTTGGCATGAACCCTTTAGTTTTAAATTCCATCTTCACGTTTGTTTCATGTTTCTGTAGTTCTGTAGTTCGTGTTTCGTACATTGGTAAATGTATGAGAGTAAAAGTAAAAGTACAAGCTAATCCAATGACATAGGAAAAGTTGCAAGTAGCGTCCTTTAATTTTAACGGCATATTGACCCCAATCAAACCATCACAAATATTATAAAACATTTGAAAACAGAAAATACACATTATATATTTACAAGAAACTCATTTAAGCGACATAAAAATATAAAATGTTGTTATAAAAAAGTAAACTATTCATCATTCAGAGGCAAACATAAGAGGAGAGTCGCAATATTCATTTCAAACCAAAAACACTTCTGAACAGAGGGCAAAGACAAAGAGGGCACATGCGTACTGTAGTAGAAGTATTAAGGTTTTTACTCTGCTGAATGTGTATGCTCCACCAGGGGGCGACATCACCTATACCAGTATACCCATTTTACTAATCCACATGCAATCTATTCCAGAATAGACTATTTCAATAAAGACAAGTGTTTTTTTATTGGTAAATTCTAAGTGTTTTGCGCGCCCTCTTTGATGTGTTATTAGTCATTGTTGTAAGTTGCACCTCAATGCCAAAGTAAGTTCCGAGTTTGTGAATTCTGTTCACTGACAATGGCAATAAAGCCCTTTCTGATTCTAATCCTGATCTAAAATCACAGAAGCAGATACAGGCACAACAGACCTGAGTGATCATGCTCCTTCTACATCTCTGGAGACCTGGAGGAAAGATGAAAAAATGCCCCCCTGCTTAATGACAACAACATTAAGACTTATCTGGAGGAAAATGACCCCAGGGAAACTTCCCTGCCCACCCTAATCTGTGGCGGCGATTGCAATCTTCATGGAAATTGCTGGAGGTGCTGCCAAGAAGAAGAGTCCTCAAATGCTACAAGAAATGAAGAAGAAAAGAGGAGAAATTATTGATCTGACTTCACAGGAAATAGTTCAGAAAATGCTCTTTACCAAACAAAGATATTATGAGAGTGGATCCAAATGTTGTAAATTATTATCCTGGAAATGTAGAAAACAAGACAAAATACAATAGTGATTTGAATATTTCAATATTTCTACCAAAAAATAAATCTCTAAAATTTCAGGAGATAAACAAGATGAAAAAAATATTTCAGGACCCTCAATCGGAACCGAAGAGCAAAATAAAAAGATACGATCTGAAATAACAATTTTGGAGATACAGGGTACAATCGGGGAGCGACGGGACCACCTCAGAGCGGTCTCAAGCTCTAAACACACACTTTGAACTGGGCCTTAGAAAAGCTCAGATCCTCCGAGTGTGAAAGAAGCCATCATCTGCTTAAGGCCTAAAGAGGGGAAGGACCCACTGGACTGTGCCTCACATAGACCCATCTCAGTCCTGAATGTGGACCATCGTTTCTACACCTCAATTCTGTCCAAAAGAATGGACCAAATCCTCCCAAATGTGATCCACAAAGATCAGACCGGATTTATGAGCCAACGACAAACTATGTTCTATGTTTTTGTTTTAACATTGAAAACAAAAACATAAATGTCAACAACAAAATGGCATCTTTTGTCTCAAGAAAATGTTGTTTTTCATTGTGTTATTGAAGTTGGTATCGAGTTTGCGACAACACGACCTCCCGCACACACACTGGGGTTTGCTGACGTCCTTGTGTGTGTGTGTGTGTGTCTGTGTGTGCGTCTCTCCAGCCTCGGTGCTCCAGGCCATGGCGGTGCTGGTCTGTGCTGAGATGTACCAGGTGAAGCGTCTGCAGCACCTGTGCGAGGTTTGTGTGTGCGCGTACCTCCAGAGCATGCCCAGTCGGGAGCTGGCATCGACGGGCATCAGCGTGGTGCGACTGCTGCGGCGAGCCAAGGTGAGACGCCCAAACATCTGCACAGCACTCCAGAACGAGGACTGAGACGAGGGTTAGATGAACACACATGTGCATGCGATCTACACACATAGTACAATCGCATTTCCTCCATCTTTTGTGACAGAAAAGTAAACAAACTGACATTTCGCCGATGGAAATTCAAAATGGCTGCTCATTGTGCGTTGCAAAGACTTCAAACCGTTAAGACTTCAGATCTCAGTTCCTCTTTGTTCTGACGTTGCTGAAGTTTGGAGCGTTCTGCCGCGTCTAACCTTTAAATCTGTCGTTTGTCAGTGTCATAACGCAGAGCAGTTGTACGTTTGGCTGCTTCACTTCATCGCCAATAACTACCTGATCTTCAGCCACAAACCCGACTTCATGGAGCTCTCAGGTCAGTGCGGTCTGGGGGCCACACTTTGGCCCCCAGTGTTTGCTGAGATTTGTAATAAACAGTTTGTCTTTTGTTCAGTTCCTAAAACCGCACAATAAAGAAACATTTAAACACAATGTTCTAAAACTCACGGTTACGTTCTCACAAACCTTCAGATTATTTAAATGTATCATTTAAATATTTGATTTGATAATTGTTAATTGCCTAAATAAGGCTGGTGCCCCACATCCTTATTAAAATATACAACTTAAACATATCCAAACTCTTTGAAATCTTTAAATCAATATCAACTTTGAACGTTGCCTTCATAAGTGGGACATGAATAACCAAAGAAACATACAACTCAACAAAGAGGTTCAGGTCTTAAACTGGTGGGCTTCAGACCAAGGTTTAGGACCAAACAGAACTGACCTGAGACTCAAGGTCTGGATTACAAAAGGTCTAAAGGTTTTTCACCAGATTGTGAAAGAGAATCACATGAAAAGCTCTGAGATGTTGAAAGAATCTTTGACCTGGAGAAACAGGACTTTGAGAGGTTTTTACAAATCAGGAGTTTTTATAACAAGACATGAAAGTCATGAGCATTAAAACCATTCAAATAATGGCCGTCGCACCATGTGCGATACAGAGATGTGCATCCTGGTACTTTACACACGTCTGAGGAGCTGATACTGGCACCTTGTTTTTGAGACGAAGGACAGTCTGAACACGACCTTCAAATGCATTTGGTTTCCACTTAATCATAACTTTAGTCAACTTTTAACGTGTTTTTTGCATGTTTCATGCGTGTTTGTGTGCTTCATGCGTGTTTTATGCATGTTTTGTGCGTGTTTCGTGCGTGTTTCATGTGTTTGTGTGCTTCATGCGTGTTTTATGCATGTTTTGTGCGTGTTTCATGTGTGTTTAATGCGTGTTTGTGTGTGTTTTATGCATGTTTTGTGCGTGTTTCGTGCGTGTTTCATGTGTGTTTGTGTGTTTCATGCGTGTTTAATGCGTGTTTTGTGCGTGTTTCATGTGTGTTTGTGTGTGTAATGGTGTTTTGTGTTTTTCATGTTTTGTTATGCGTGTTTCATGCGTGTTTATGTGTGTTTTATGCGTGTTATGTTTTTTATGCATGTTTTGTGCGTGTTTCGTGCGTGTTTCATGCGTGTTTGTGTGGTTTCATGTGGGTTTTGTGTTTCATATGCGTGTTTATGCATGTTTCGTGCGTCTTTCATGCGTGTTTTAATGTGTGTTTGTGTTTCATGGCGCGTTTCATGTGTTTCGTGCGTGTATCATGCGTGTTTCATGCGTGTTTGGTGTGTTTCAATGCGTGTTTCATGCGTGTTTCATGCGTGTTTGTGCGTGTTTCATGCGTGTTTCATGTGTATTTGTGGTTTTCATGCGTGTTTTTGCATGTTTCGTGGCGTCTTTTCATGCGTGTTCTGTTTTTCATGTGTGTTTTGTGTGTGTTTCAATTGCATGCTTTATGCGTGTCTCGTTGTGTGTTTCATGCGTGTTTTATGTGTTTGTGTCTGTTTCCTGCGTGTGTTTCATGCGTGTTTTATGCGTGTCTCGTGCGTGTTTCATGCGTGTTTGTGCGTTCTGTCGCAGAGGAGGAGCGGGACACGGTGGAGCCGGCTGCGCTGGCCGTCTCAGAGGTTACCTGCAGGAGCTCAGCGAGTATCAGCAAAGAGACGCAAACTGCGCAAGTCCAGATGTGCAGTCATGTGACCGCTGACCTGTGACTCACCATGTGACCAGCCACTCAGCTGTGAGCAGAGGCCAGCTGAGGCATGTGACGCGAACGCTGCAAAAATGAATATCTACTGGCAGGTTTAAATGATTTGAGCTTCATTTGAGCTTCGTTTAGATTTATCAAGTCTCACAAACAGAACTTTTCTTCATAACTTCTTATCCTGAGGTCGATCTGAGGCGGTCAAAAACACCTTTAAGTCATTCCAGTGTGTGTGTGTGTGTGTGTGTGTGTGTGTGTGTGTGTTGTGTGTGTGTGAGGGGCGTGGCTAAAGCGTGCGCAGGAACAGTTTTGCCTCATGTTCTTTGCCTTGTGTGCAAAGCCTCGACGCCGCGTTTGAACCTCTCTTTATGGAATCATGTCAGACGCATTCTGACCTGGAAACACCACATTTGGACAAACAGGAAACAGCTGTTGCTAACGTGCTTTGCTAGCTTTGTGTTGCTAAGGCTCCACATATAAGTTAGCATCAGTGGAAACACGGCGCTTTAGCTCGAGATCAAGTCAGAGTTTGATCTGGACTTTTTGTCCCGTTTTTGTTTTCTTTTGCCACATTTTTGTCAATTTAAAAGCATTTTGTTGCTTTTTTAATTAGTTTTTGTCACTTTTGGTTAGCTTTTGTCTTTACTCTGTTGTATTTTATCGCTTTTAGACACGCTTTTGTTGCTTTAAGTCAAGTTTGAGTATGCGTTCTCTCACATCCAATCACCTGGCTGTGCTGTGGAGCTCCTCCTCCTGAGCTAAAGTCCACCTGGAGCCCAAGAGCCGGACCACTTTGGGGGCTAGAACCTCTCAGGTCCACTGGGTCCAGGACCAGAAACACTTTAGAATCAGAGGAAACGTGTTTTATTTCGACATTTTTATCATTTAAACGTTTCTCTTTTCAATAAAAGGTGCAACATGTAACTTTTCGAGATGTCATGGTTTTGCCTGGAATGTTCCGTACTATGGCATTAAACGTTAACCTGCTCACACACACTGACCTGTCACTATGGACTCGCTGAAAACAGGCGGGAAAAGGCTGATCATCGTGACGAATACTTCGCTCTGATTGGTCGAAGCATTGTTGTTAAAGCCAATCAGAGAAAAGACTTCAAAAAGTACGACGAGCTCGTTTTGTACGTCTGTGGGCGTCGCCATGTTTGATTAGGGTCGTTCTTTTGACTTCAATGCTGCGCTGTGATTGGTCAGGAGTCTGACCAGAGGCGGAGCAAAAGTTTGTCAAACAAATATTGCTAGAATTCATCTGGAGTGAGTTCATTAAAGTTACAGGTCAGATCTCTGGGGAGGCAGAAGGTGTTTTTGAGCTATAAAACAGTAACTGCGTTTCCATGACTATTTTTAATGCACATTTTGAAGTATCATCAAAGTAACGGGATCAAAGTAACGGGGGCGGGGTTTTTTACAACAGTAAAAGAACTTTTAGCAAAAACTCTAAAGTTCTGACTTCACAAAAGCGTCGGCGCTAAAGCTATAAAACAGAACGTGCGTCTCTGTGCACGGTGCGCCCTCTGCAGGATTAGCTGTGTCACAACACAGAACAGACAGGCAGCTCCCGTCACCAGGGTAACCAACACCAGCTCTGACCTCGAACGCTGGGATGGAAACGGAACTAAACATTCATTATTCACTTTTCTTGTGATTTGAATTCATATTTTTACATTTTGCGAGGCTGGAAACGCAGTTAGTTTAATGCCATACTGTGGAACATTCCAGGCAAAGTCCACTGAAGAGGAAACATTTAAACTGAAGCAGATGTTCAGTTTTTGCAGCGAAGCAGAAATAAAGTCCACTGTCTGAACGGACCTGCTGTTTGTGCTCCTCTGGACAAGACTCGTGGACACGCCCAGACCCGGACCCGGACCCGGTACAAAGACTTTAAAAACTCTAGCGACATTATTCAGACTCTGTTGGACCTGAACTCGTCGGAGAGCGACACCATTGGCTCAGACGGGTCATGTGACTTCAGGTGAATCAGGAAGTGTGCAGCCAACCTGCAGGGGGCGCTCCGTGGCTCCGTTGTTTTTTACACTCAAATGAAGTCATGGTCGAGTGTAAGCGAGGTCGCCATGGCAACAGTCGTGTGATTTACAACCAAGAAGTTGAATCCTAAACCTGTAACTTTTACTCCGGTTTCTCCAAAACCACATCATATTTACAACGTTCTTTTATTTATAATGTTCTTTTTATTTTGTGACGTCAAACTTCCTCCAAACAAAGTCAGAACCATCAAACATGTGGCGGATGCCCTTCCTGAGCGCAGCATCAGTTTGTGAATCCTCATTCTGTTTGAATCTTCTTTGTTCCGCTTGTTCAGCTTGAATCTTCTTTGTTCTTTTTGTTCCGTTTGAATCTTCTTTGTTTCGCTTGTTCCATTTGAATCTTCTGTTCCCTTTGAATCTTCTTTGTTCCGCTTGATTCTTCTTTGTTCCGTTTGAATGTTCTGCTTGAATCTTCTGTTTCCGCTTGAATCTTCTTTGTTCTTTTTGTTCCGCTTGAATCTTCTTTGTTCCGCTTGAATCTTGTTCCGTTTGAATATTCTTTATTCCGCTTGAATCTTCTTTGTTCCGCTTGAATCTTCTCTGTTCCCTTTGAATCTTCTTTGTTCCGTTTGAATCTTTGTTCCGCTTGAATCTTCTTTGTTCCGTTTGAATCTTCTCTGTTCCGCTTGAATCTTCTCTGTTCCCTTTGAATCTTCTCTGTTCCCTTTGAATCTTTGTTTCCTGTTCCTTTGAATCTCTTTGTTCTTTGTTCCGCTTGAATCTTCTCTGTTCCCTTGAATCTTCTTTGTTCGCTTGAATCTCTTGTTCCATTTGAAATCTTCTTTGTTCCGCTTGAATCTTTTGTTCCTTGAACCTTCTTTGTTCCGCTTGAATCTCTTTTTTTGAATCTTCTTGGGCTTGAATCTTCTCTCTTTCCCTTGTCTTCTTCGCTTGAATCTTTTGTCTTCTTTGTGAATTTCTCGTTCGCCTTTGAATCTTCTTTGTTCCGCTTGAATCTTCTCTGTTCTTTGATCTTCTTTTCCGAGCCTGTGCCTTTCTTTAAACTACCTTCGCTCCAAGACCAAACTCGGGATTTACAACGACATCAGCGTCTTCGTTTGGACAGAAAACCCTTTTAAGTCCTCGTTAGTGTGTTCAAATGTCCAGCAGAGGGCGCTTGAATTCAGTTCCTTGGTTTGTGCCGTCATTCTCACTTCAGTGTTGTGAGTCCAGGGTTTTCAAACAGAAGGTCGTGGGTTCGATTCTCGGACCAGAACTTTCATCACATTTACTCCCCCGAAGTCGCAGTTAAAAGAACAGAATACTCAAGTAAAAGTACTTTTCGAGAGTGAAAGGACCTTGAACACTGTTTTCAGACGCGACGAATCGATTCTTCGGCTCTTTCAGAATGTCGCTGTAAACAAACTGTTTAGACAAAATACTTTTACTTTTCAGTCCAGTAAAAAGTACAGATCCTGCTCTTACACGCAGTGAAGTAAAAGTATTCACTGTAAAATACTTTTAAACCTCGTTACAACAGTGTTTCCTCATCGTTAGTTACTCGATTACTTTGAGTTATCGTATGAAGAGGCGGGGCCGTACAGAAGAGGCGGGGCCGTACAGAAGAGGCGGGGCCATTTGTTTCCAACCTAAAAATGACTTTCTCTTTGTTTTACGGATGAAACTCGCTCATGAAATGTATTTCATGTACAAATGAAACAAAATGGTGGATTCACAAAGGTCACAGCCCGTGTCAGACAACAACAACAACAACAACAACAACAACAACAACAACGTGAAATCGGATTGAAAACTTTAAGTTTTAATGTTGAACTGTGGAAAATGAGTGGATTAGAATATTATATATATATATATATATAATATATATATATTATATATATATTATATATATAAAATTTGATACATTTCCAGGTTTAAGCGTTGTTTGTATTGATTTTTATATTTTGGATCATCTTTGTCAGAGCGTCGGTGAAGGTCAGAGGAGGAACAGACAAACGCTTTAATCTGGTGGCCTTAAAAACGTGGAGCTCCGCTTCCTGCTCCATTCATTCCTGGGTCGGGTGGACAGACACCTGAGACACACCCGGGGTGGGATCTGAGGTGCGGCTCAAAGTGGTCAAAACCCGGGACAAATCCATGGTTTAGGACACATCTGCTGGGACTGTCCCGGGGAAAAGGGGGCTGGTCACCCGAGATAATCCAGATGATAATCCCAGTCACATGTTCAGAGACTGTGTGTTTATAAGTGCTTCTGTCGCTAAGCTAATGCTAATGCTAACATACAATAATGTTCCTATAACGTTTACAACATTCCATGAACTTTGATCACGTTTGTGTTTTATATTGAAGCTAACGTGTGTTAGCCTTTAGCTTTGAGACAGACACTTTTATAAACACAGAGGTTTCCCCGGTCACATGTTTACACGGGACGCATGTGAACCTGCTGCAGCGATTCTCACCTGGAACTCGCTCTGTCAGCTTTAATTTGACTTTATTTGAGCAAAACTCTGCGGATTCAGAGAACGAACAGAACGAGACAGCCCCCCCTACAGGAGGGAAGTGCAGGGCTGGATTTGTACGTTCTCTGTCATGATTTGTTTAATACAAAATAAACAAGTGTATAGAAAACATGGTCAGGGGCGGGGCTTGGTATATTCAGAACCCATAGTTGGGGGCGGGGCTTGGTATACTCAGAACCCATAGTTGGGGGCGGGGCTTGGTATACTCCGAACGCATGGTAAATGAACGTGTTCCACAGAAAGAATAAAAGAGAAACCAAAAACAAACAAACAAACTGGATTTGTATATTTACCTGCAGCGCCTCCTGGAGGTCAGTCTGACACCCGGCCCTGCAGCGCCTCCTGGAGGTCAGTCCTGACACACGGCCTTGAGCGCCTCCTGGAGGTCAGCCTGACACCCGGCCCTGCAGCGCCTCCTGGAGGTCAGCTGACACCCGGCCCCTGCAGCGCCTCCTGGAGGTCCAGCCTGACGACCGCGGCCTGCAGCGCCTCCTGGAGGTCAGCCTGACACCGGCCCTGCAGCGCCTCCTGGAGGTCAGCCTGACACCCGGCCCTGCAGCGCCTCCTGGAGGTCAGCCTGACACCCGGCTGCAGCGCCTCACAGTTTGACATTAAACGCGTCACGTTCGCCGTCACGTTCCGCCGTCACGTTCGCCGTCACGTTCCGCCGTCACGTTCCGCCGTCACGTTCCTCTGTTCTCGATGCAATAAGACTTGACTTGTCGTCGTGTTAAAACCGCGCTGCCTCACACTTTTCTTTCCTGATGTTATAAATATGATTTCCTGGTGCTGCTTCGGTTTGTGCCCCAGGGGGCGCTAAAGCTTCCCTGTGGAACATCAGCCCTTTACAGCGTCTCAACCTGCGGCCCGCGGCCCTCACACGGATGCAGGATTCTCACGTTTGGTCTGAACGTTTGTGCTCAGTCGACGTGTCGTTCTGTTCAAAGTGTTTAACATTTGGACTGAATCTAAAAAGTGACAAAGCGACTGAGCCCATTTAGACGTGTTTCTTCATGTGTTTATGTAAATGTTCCATGAAAACAATTATTCACAAAGTAGAATATTTAGTAAAATATTTATCCACAAACTTATTTCCAGCGCAGAAAATATTCAACAAAAACCTGAAAACTGTAAATGAGAAGCTGTAAAAACCTTTCAATAAAATGCCTTTTAGAAAATGTTTTGTGTCCAATTATTTAAGAACTAAACCAAGATTAAGGCAGGGACTCCCCGGCTCCCCTCACCCCAGACGCTTCCTCTGGCTCCTGGGATCCTGAGGCCTTCTCAACAGACGGTCCCTCCAGCGTGTCTTGGGTCTTCTCATGGCCTCAGATTTGGAGGTGCTGATCTTCATCCTGCTTCACACTCAAACAGTCCCAGTCCATGTTGGAGGTCCGGGTCTGATGGAGCCATCAGGACAACGTCTGCAAACAGCAGAGATGAGATCCTGTGGTCCTCAAACCGGACCCCCTCCGACCCCCAATAGAAAACAATGAACAGAAGCGGTGACAAAGAGCAGCCCTGAGGAGTCCCACCCGCACTGGGAACAGGTCTGACTTACTCCAAAGACCAGTGCCGTCGTCGAGGCCCCCGCCGTCGCCTGCCGGCCCCCCGATCTCTCTGCACCGGCCCCAGTCCTCCTGCAGGTGGTGGGTCCACGGGAGGCCGGCCCCACGTCGCTCCTTTGGGGTCCCGTGGGGAAAGACCCGGTCACCAGACGCTCGTCGCCCACTCCAGGCCGGGCTCCAGGGTGGGGCCCCGGTAACGCCACTCCGGGCACTCGTCATAAAAGGGACCGTCGGCCTGGACCCTCCAGTCGTTCCATTTGTCAGTTTAAAACCAGTCACAGTTTGTTCTTTTTGTATTTAAGACCATTTTATTATTTGCATTTGTGTTGCGAATGATCATCATCTGAATGATATGATCATCATATCATGATGATAATATCATCATCATCATGCTATCAATCGTCATCATCATCATCATGGATCGATCATATCATCATTGATTATGATCATCATCATCATGATGATGATCATCATATATAGATGATACATCATCATTATGATCATCATCATGCAATCATCATCATCATCATCACATCATCATCGAATCATCATCAATCATCATATCATCATCATCATATCATCAGTCATCATCAATCTCATCATCATCATCTATCATATCACATCATCGATCATATCATCATCATCATGAATAATAATGATCATCATCATGATAACTAATGATCATTCATCATGATAATAATGATCATCATCCATGATAATATATGATCACTCAATGATAATATATCATCATCATGATAATAATGATCATCATCATGTAATAATGATCACAGATTATAAGATCAATGCATGATAATTAATAAGCATATACATATGGTGATATCATCAATGATAAAATGATCATAATCATATATATGATCATCATCATGATAGATAATGATATCAATCATGATGATTAATGATCATCATCATGATGATAATGATCATCATCATGATGATAACTAATGATGCATCATTCATGAGTGATAATAATGATCATCATCATGATAAATAATGATCATCATCATGATGATAATAATATTCATTCATCATGATAATATGATCATCATCATGATAATAATGATCATCATCATGATAATAGTATCATCATCATGATATAATGACATCATCGATAATACTGGTGATTATCCAATAATGAGAATGTTTCTTGTTGCACCTTTTTTTTTAATGAGAGTTCGTTTGTGACTTTGATGAACAATAAAACCTCGGGAAATCTCTGCCTGAAATATTTTTTGCCCAAAAATGTAAAAACTCTCAAACGAACTCTGAAACGAAGACGATTCATTTCGATGTTTGTGAAAGTCGATGGACAAACGTCGGCATCAGGAGTTTTATCTTTAAAAAGCGCTTTTCACAAGAAACTTCACTGAGGCCCGAGGCCCCAAACCTGAGCGGCAACGAAACGAAGGCGCGAGGCCAAACCTGAGGCCGAGGCCAAACCTGAGGCCGAGGCCAAACCTGAGGTCTTTTCCAAAGAAAGGAACAAAATGAGACATGATTTCATCCACATTTATGACCAGAAATTCATCTGTACTTTATTAACTTGGACCGGACTATTAAATACGACCGGACTGGACCCGGACTGGACCCGGACTGGACCCGGACTGGACCCGGACTGGACCCAACTGAAAATATTCACTTTATGGACCCGGACTGGACCCGGTTTGGAGTCCAAACCAGGACCAGACCTGAAGCTCCACTTTAGTCCCGTTTCCATGGAGACCTGGCTCGGACCTGGTCTCGGTAAAAGTGAAGATCACAGTGAACATTAAAGGCACTCTTTACCCTCTAACCACAGGCTTCTGGGTTCTAGAGGTTTAAGACTTTGTAAAGAGCACTGGCAGACCCTGGCACGGGTGTGGCAGACCCTGGCACGGGTGTGGCAGACCCTGGCAGGTGGCAGACTCTTTAAGGCCCAGAGGTTTTTATTTTGCATAGATTCATTAAAGTGAAATAAATAAATACAGCTCCCTCTTTACAACTTAAATAAACCTTTTTTCAAATACTTTTGGAACAAAACCGCTGCAAAAACACTTTGAACATTCACCTGTAACATTCCGTCTCCATGGAGACCGCGTTGCCTGGAATGTCCCACAGTACGGCCTTGAACTGCATTTGTTCAACCACAGGCCTTTAGAGTGCAAGTATGACAGAATATTCATGAACAAAGTGAATTATTAATGAACTGATTCATCTAAAAGTCTCTGACCAAAAACGTCCCAAACGACCTTTGAACTCAAAAGGAAATGAGACTTTCAGACGTAAAAGTGAAATGAAAATGAGTCGCTCTTAAATCATGGGCAAACTCTTCAGACTCTCGTTTCTGTTGAAATCCTTCTGATCCAAAAATACTAAAAACACACGTTTAAGACTAAAGGCCCGCCCTGCTTTAATGCCGCACTGCGCAACTTTCCAGGCCACGCAAAAACACCCAAAACCCGGCGGCAAAAGTCCCATCTGAATTCATTTAGTGACGAGAGCTGGAGCTGGAGCTAACCAGCTAATGAGCCAACTAGTTAACCAGCTAACCAGCTAACAGCGAGATCCTTGCTCTGGAGGCCCCCGGGAGGCCTCCCGGGGGGCCTCCCGGGGCAGAGGTTTCATAACATGATCATTCATGACTTCATTGGTTGCCTCTCTGTGAACGTCTGAACTTTCACACTTTAAACCGGCGCTTGAACATCATTGGTCTTGACCCAGTCAGATCACTGAAGCGGCTCTTGGGCCCAGATGCCCTTCCACATTCAGAACAAGTGTTTTTGCAGCAGAGAAAGAAAAAACAGGTGTAAATAAATAATGGCCCTTGTGCGGCGCCCCTTGTGTGTCCGTGCGAGGCGACAGCAGCAGGCGCTCAGTGGCTCCCCTGCTCTCAGCTCCAGCACTGCGCCCTCTTGTGGTCGAAGTCGGAGATGAGGCGCTTGATGTGGGACAGTTTGTGGTGCAGATACTCACAGCGCTGCTTCTCCTCATGATAGTTCGGGCTCAGCTGAGGAACATCACAGCTTCAAACATTCTGCTCAAACTGTCTGAGAAGAGAGACATGTCAAGGTCCTCCAGGCCAAACGTTTGAAGAGACTGAGCAGAGACGACACTTCTGAGGAACCAGAGGAACCAGGGGGACCCCAAAACCAGGGGAACCCGAAGAACCAGGGGAACCAGAAGGGACCGAAGAACCCGAGGAACCAGGGAACCCGAAGAACCAGAGAACCGAAGACCCGAAGAACCCGAGGACCAGGGGAACCCGAAGAACCAGGAGAACCCAAGGAACCAGGAGACCCGAGGAACCAGGAGAACCCGAGGAACCAGGGACCCAAGAACCGAGGAACAGGGGAACCGAAGAACCAGGAGAACCCGAGGAACCAGGGAACCCCAAGAACCCGAGGAACCAGGGGACCAGAGGGACCCGAAGAACCAGGAACCAGGGGAACCCGAGGAACCAGGGAACCGAGGAACCAGGAGAACCCGAGGAACCAGGGAACCCAGAACCGAGGAACCAGGGAACCGAGGGACCCAGAAGAACCAGAGAACCCAAAGAACCAGGGGACCCGAAGAACCAGGGGGACCGGAAGAACCAGGGGGACCCGAAGACCAGGGGGACCCCGAAGAACCAGGGGGACCCGAGACGCGGGGACCGAAGAGAGACCTGAGGGACCAGGGGAACAGGCTGGACAACATATTATATACAATTATCTGGTCAATATAATGTGAGTGACACTGCTGTTGGAGGAAAAGGACAAAAAGGAATAAAGAAAGTCAGGGGTCGGTCAGGGGTCCGGTCAGGGGTCCGGTCAGGGGTCCGGTCAGGTGGTCCGGCGGGTCGGTGAAAAGGTTAATGTAGAAAAAGCAAAGTCCAGCCTTTCCCGAAAGAGGTTTTATTCTTCCATCGAATCCACTCTCAGACAATTATTATTACTCCGGATTTATGACCATTTATTACTGTAATCAGATCCAGAGCTCCGGCCTCCGGCCCAGAGCCCCGGCCCAGAGCTCCGGCCCAGAGCCCCGGCCCAGAGCCCCGGCCCAGAGCTCCGGCCCAGAGCTCCGGCCCAGAGCTCCGGCCCAGAGCATGTGTCAGACAGTTTGTGTTCGGGTCTGGAGCCTCTCACCTGTTTGATCTTCTTGTACTCTCTCAGAATCTCCTCCTGAACTTTCTGTGAACAACAATGACGACACATGGGAGGGCATCTGGACAACTCATTCTGAAGCATGAGATCTGCTACAGAAACATGAAGGAGATCTACCTCCAGCACTTTGAGAAGCACCTTCTAAAAGTGCAGCACGTTTATTCTTTCTTTGACATTTTGATTGAACAATGCCACGTCTTATCAAAGTTTAGAAGAACATGGTCCTCATCATCATCATCATCTTCCACTGATTAATCTGTTCTTCTCAGATGTTAACGTTTGTCTGGACTAAACCCACGATTAGATCCAAATGTCAAACACTTCCAGAAATATTCTCTTCAGCTTCAGTCACAGACCTTTGTTTGGAATAATCCTCAGATGCAGCTCAGGCTGGACAGTAACGTGATACTGTAATCTGATTACTTTTCTAGTAACCTAGTAACCAGACGAGTCATAGGTCGGTCATAGACACTAGACTTGTGTTATCCATGTAAAATGAAAAAGCCTCTCACTGTCTTCAGCGCTGCAGAGGTCAAAGGTCAAACTGTGTACAAACATCTGTATTCCAAATGAACAGACGACGTAGAAAGTGACGGTCGAGTCCAGAGCTGAACAGAAGGTTCAGTTTGACCTCTGACCTCTGAGCACCACGTCACGTTCTCAGCCGTCACAATAATATAACAATAAATCTATTAAAATCTATAAATGGAAGTTTAACTTAATCTGCCCAACATCTGAAACAGGTGAAGGCTGGGAGGGCATCTGGCACAAACCTGGTGCTCCTGCGTTCCTGGAGTCAGACTCTTGCACTGCGAGTCCAGCCGAGTGAACCTGCGTGTGATGTTCTCCACTCGAGCGTGAAGGCGTCTGTACTCATCGTACTCAGCATTAAAGTCGTCTTTGTAACGCTGCCTTTGCTCCAGCGATGTCAGCGGCGAGTACGTCCTGAGGAACACACACGAGAACGTGCTGAGGAAACACACACACGAGAACGTCCTGAGGAACACACACGACACACACACGAGAACGTGCTGAGGAACACACACACGAGAACGTGCTGAGGAACCACACACACGAGAAACTCCTGAGGACACACACACGAGAACGGCTGAGAGAACACACAACACGAGAACGTCCTGAGGGAAC
Organism: Chaenogobius annularis; assembly: GCA_015082035.1. Taxonomy (NCBI): domain Eukaryota; kingdom Metazoa; phylum Chordata; class Actinopteri; order Gobiiformes; family Gobiidae; genus Chaenogobius; species Chaenogobius annularis. The sequence continues at coordinate 62,886 of BJKM01001124.1, forward strand.
ACACACGAGAGCGCTGAGGAACACACACACGAGAACGTCGAGACAAGGAACTGAGGAACACACACCGAGAACGTGCGAGGAACACACACACGAGACGCGCGAGGGAAACACACACGAGAACGATGCTGAGGAACACACACACGAGAACGTGAGGAACACACACGAGAACGAGAACAGAGAACGTGCTGAGGAACACACACGACGAGACGTCTGAGGAACACACACGAGAACGCCTGAGAACACACACGAGAGACGCGTGAGGAACACACACACGAAACGTGCTGAGGAACACACACACGAGAACGTGCTGAGGAACACACACGAGCGCCGAGAACCACAACACGAGACCGCTGACCACACTGAGGAACACACACACACAAACGCGCTGAGAACACACACACACGAGAACGCGCTGAGGAACACACACACACACGAGAACGCGCTGAGGACACACACAACAAACGTCCCTGAGGAAACACACACACACGAGAACGTCCTGAGGAACACACACGAGAACGTGCTGAGGAAACACACGAGAACGTGCTGAGGAACACACACGAGAACGTACTGAAACCACACGAGACTGCTGAGGAACACACACAGAGACGTCGCTGAGGAAACACACAGACGAGAAACGCGCTGTAGGAACACAACGGGACGTGCTGAGGAACACACCACACGAGAACGTGCCGGTGAGGAACACATCACGAGAACGTTGAGACAAGCCAACAAGAGTCTGAGGAAGCACACACGAGAATCCTGTGAACACCGCGTGTAGAAACACACACGAGAACGTGCGGGACACACCAAATGTAGGACAACACGAACTGAGACACACACGAGAACGGCGACAGAAACTGCAGGAACAACACAGAACGAGCTGAAGCGCTGAGGAACACCACGAGCAGTTAGAACACGACGGCTGAGCGAACACACAGAGACGGCAACAACCGGAACGCGCTGAGGAAAACACAGCGAGAACGCGCTGAGGAAAACACACACGAGAACGCCGCGAGGAACACACACACACCGAGAAGCGACTGAGGAACAACACCACACACACACGAGAATCGCGCGAGGAAACACACACACACAGAAGAACAGCGCTGAGGAACACACCGACACACGAAGCGTAGATCACACACCACACAGAACGCGCTGAGGAAACACACACACACACACACGAGAACGCGCTGAGGAACACAACCAACACACAGAGAGAACAGCAGATGGAAGGAAACACACACACGAGAACGCCGCTGAGAACACACACACACGAACCCAAGACACACAACACACACACACGAGAACGCGCATGAGGAACCAACACACACCAAGAGAACGGCGCAGTAGGAACAGCCAACCACGAGAAAACGCCGCAGAGGACACACACACAGAGAACGCGCTGAGGACACACACAGCCGACGGGGACACCACAGCAAACGCGCAGAAGGATACACACACACGAGAACGCGCTAGGAACAACAACACACAACGCCGCTGAGGAACACACCACACGACCGAGAAAGCAGACGCAGAGGGAACACACAAGCAGAGGAACGAGGCACACACACGAGAACGCCGCAGAGGAACACACACACCATCGGAGAACGCGCAGACGAACCACACACACACACCGAACGACGCGAGAAACACACACACACACACACACGAGAACGCCGCTGAGGAACACACACGAAGCGCAGCAAGGAACACACCACACCACCACGAGAAGCGCCTGAGGACACACGAGAGGAGCAGGACGTGTAATATAGTAGTAGGGGAGAGAAAAGTAGTTACATTGACTTGACCCTATTCACAGAGTCGACGTTGTGACAATAACTAGACTAATATTAGAAGGTTGAACTTCTAACCACTTGAAGCTCTTTTAACTATAATATTAGTTTTCAGATTCAGTTGTTTTCAATCTGGACTGTTTTTAGGGAAAACAAACAGTTTAAATACTCTCGTCCAAGGGAGTCATTCCTCAACCTGTGAAACGAGTCTGAGAACTCAGTGTTTAATGTCCTCGTCTGTGAAAGCCCGGCCACAGGGACCTCCTGGATAATGGGCCATTGAAACTAACTGAGATGGCGCCCATGTTTTTTCTAAAACAGAGTCCAAGATGAAACAATTTTTTTCTACGAATGGAACCCTCCTGGACGAATGAGGGATTACAACCTGACATGTATCATTAGTTATCATAAGACAAGCCTCCATTGGTAACGCTGGGATGGGTTTGAGACGGGTCGTCGGCTCGCGCCGCGCTCCTTCTGAAACTCACTGAAGAAAACGGACACAACAACAACAACTGTAGCACCGCGCAGGTGCACAGCACTTACAGTTGTTGGTGCTGTGGCACGCTGCGCGTGGTGAGCACGCCGCGCGCGCGCACCAATGCTGCGCGGTGATACGATTTAGACAATAATACCTTTTTTTACTTTATTCCAACGATATCTATGAACTATGATTGTCTTTTATAAACAAGACAGATTTGACTTTATTATTGTTTAGATAGTAGACTATGCGTGTGCAGCAGATGTCTTGTACTCAGCAGGCATATACCATCCTGAATGTCGACCGGAACGAGAACTCCGACGCACAGTGCGAGAAACTTTCCCTTTCGCTTCGAGGACTTCCTCGAGAGATCTGCACATCACTATAACGATGAACATCAGAAGGGCATCAGACCCGGCATCAGTTAGTGGCAACTGTGGTAAAACCGTCAAAACTGGGACTTAGAAACGGATAAGAGAAACAAAGAGCAATAACCAGATTCAGACCAGATCAGGACCAGATCAGGACCAGGATCAGGACTCAGATCAGGACCCAGATCAGGCACCGATACAGGACCAGCATCAGGACCAGATCAGGACAGATCAGGACTCCAGTGCTGAACTAACAGATGCTCAAGATGATTTGGTGCATTAACAAATCAGGATTATTCAACTGGTTCTCCCAAACGCTTCACACCTGAATGTGACGTTGGTTTGAGTCGCCGAGCACGCGGACCTCAGGACTGAAGGACTTCCCCAACTGCACAAAACAGGTTCTGAAGCACTTTCAACATGTGAATCTATCTCCAAACAAAAACCCTTCACAAACGAAAACGGGCCTCGACTGGAGAAAAGCCTCAGAAGAACAGAAGCCTCCACAGACTGAGATAAGGATCAAGGAGAGGCCCAGCTGTGGAGGCCCAGCTGTGAGGCCAGATAACACCGCACGCCACAGAGAGAGGGGGAGGGAGGTCCCACCCCCAGAGAGAGAGAGAGAGAGAGCGATGTATCCCACCCCCAAAGAGAGAGAGTCGAGCGAGATCCACCCCAAAGAGAGAGAGCGAGCGAGATTCCCACCCCAAAGAGAGAGAGCGAGCGTAGAGCGCGCTTGGATGATCCACCCAACTAAGAGCCGGGGGGGGGGGGGGGGGGGGGGGGGGGGGGGGGGGGGGGGGGATGTGGGGGGGTGCAAGGTACACCCAGAGAGAGACAAGCGAGAGGAGAGCGAGCGGAGCGAGGCTCCCACCCCGAGAGAGAAGGGCGAGCGAGCGCGAGAGATTCCCACCCACAGAGCAGTGCAAGGTACCACCCCAGAGAGGAGAAAGCGAGAGAGACGCGAGCGAGGCGAGCTCCCACCCCCAGAGAGAGAGAGCGAGCGAGCGCGGAGAGATCCCACCCACAGAAGGCTGAGCGGCGAGGTAACCAACGCCCAGGAGAGAGAGAGCGAGCGAGAAGCGAGCGAGCCCCACTCCACGCAGAGAGCGAGCACGAGCCCTCACCCCCAGAGAGAGAGAGCGAGCGGAGTGCGAGAGATCCCACCCACAGACGAGGCGCGGAAGGTACCACCCACAGAGAGAGAGAGAGAGAGAGAGAGCGCCGGTCCCACCCAGAGACAAGCGAGGCCCCATCCCCACAGAGCGAGCTCCACCCCAGAGAGAGAGAGCGAGCGACGATGCGAGAGATCCCACCCACAGAGCGAGCGCCGGAGTGTTCCACCACAGAGAGAGAGAGAGAGGAGCGCGCCCCACCCCAAGAAACAGCGAGCGCCCATCCCCACAGAGCGAGGGTCCCACCCCCACAGAGCGAGTGCGAAGAGAGAGTATGTTGAGTGTGATCCCACCACAAGAGAGAGCACAGAGCGCAGGTCCACCCCACAGAGCAGGTCCGACGGCCCCACAGAGCGAGTTCCACCCTCTACCACAGAGCTGAGTGTCCCACCCCCACAGAGCGAGTCCCACCCCAGAGAGGAGGAGAGAGTGGATCCACTCAAGAGGAGCGAGGGTCCCAACCCCACAGGACGCGAGAGGAGCGAGGTCCCACCCCCACAGAGGCGGAGAGAGCGAGGTCGCCACCCCAAGAGAGCGAGAGAGAGCGAGGTCCACCCCAGATATGAGTCGAAGAGTAGCGATGGTCCACCCCCGAGAATCGGAGAGAGCGAGTGTCCACCCCAGTAGAACGAGAGGCGCAGGGCCACCCCCAGAGACCGAGAGTGAGGTGAGAGCGTTTAGTCATCCCAGTGTGTGTGTGTGTGTGGTGTGTGTGTGTGTGTGTGTTGTGTCGTGTTTGTGTGTGTGTGAGGGGCGTGGCACAGGGAACAGTTTTTGCCTCATGTCTGTTGCCTTGTGTGCAAAAAGCCTCGACGCCGCGTTTGAACCTCTCTTTTATGGAATTGGCTGTTTGATTATTAAAATCTAAGACTCAGTGGGGTCAGTGGTGTCCCAGTTGGGGGTCAGTGGGGGTCAGTTCACATCTCACACAAACCTCGTCTCTTTGTGGATGCGGCATTCTTCCCCTTTCCTTCTCTTCTTGGGCTTTGCGCGCTCTCCCCAACTCCTCCAGCAGGTGGCGCTCTGATGCAGTCTTCCTCCGCTCTCTGGTCTTATTCTTTGTGATTTTTGGATTCTTTTTGGCCTTTCCTTGGTTCTTTCTTGCAGGACTCGGGGCTCGGACAGACCCTCCGTAGGACTCTGGGCCGGGACTCGGACCCCCTGCTGCGTCTTCTGCAGGTCGAGCTTTGGTCCAGAGGCAGGTCCTGGGTCCCAGCAGCCTTCGGGCGTCCGACTGGAGAGTGAGTGGAGGAGGCGGGGCTCAGTTGGTGATTGACGGCCAGCTCGGAGGGTGAGAGGAAAGAGCTCACTGCCGCGGTTCGAGGGTGCAGAGGAGGGCAGAGGAGGGCAGAGGGAGAGAGGGCATGAGGCGCCGAAGAGGCACAGTAAGACGGTGTGCCGAAGAGCGGCGCAGCGGAGGGCGCGGAGCGGAGGGCGCAGCGGAGGGCGCAGCGCAGCGGAGGGCGCCGAAGAGGATCTGAGGCATGGGCTTGCTCCTCTGACGACGGCAGAGGAAGGAGGCCGCGGTTGCTCCAAGGTGAGAGATGCGAGGTTTCTTTGGCGCCAGAGGGTCGATGAAGGTCAAAGCTCCACCTGAAGCTTCTTGCAACAAAAGAGCAAAAGACTTGGGATTAGGTTCAAAGGGCGACCAGAGCTTCATGGTCAGATGCCCTCCCGTCGTTTGGAAGACCACATGTTTTTGAATCTAACGGAAACATGTTTGAGTGAGTCAGACTAGTGAACATGGGCCCAGTTACACAATCCCAACCAACGAAGTCCAACAGAAGGTGGCGCTGTCGGCAGTGTCTGTCTCGCAGACTCTGTGGGGCAATCACTGGCACTGCCCTAAAACTGGTTTTAAGAGTCCTATCTGGGAAGACAGGAAGTACTGTTGTTGAATATTAACTGTCTCAGACCAGATGCCCCTGACCTTGTGGGGGGCGCCCAAGGGTCAGTCCTGGGACCCCTTTTGTTTCAACTCTACATGCTGCCGTTAGAGGAAGTTGGAAACGCAGTGAGAATGTGTCCTATCACAAGATGACGCAGACCGACCACTCAGGATACGATTACGTTTCTCCATTGACGACAGGTGAATATGGACCAGGTGGATTCACTCTGGTCCACTGCATCCAACAGATCAGTGGCGTGGATGCTGTGGACCGGCCTCCTGCTGGTGCCAGGGTCAGGACTGAAAACGTGGCCGCGGCCTCCTGCTGGTGCCAGAGACAGGGACTTGAACGTGGAACCGGCCTCCTGCTGGTGCCAGAGTCAGGACTGAACGTGGGACGCGCTCCTGCTGGGCCAGAGTCAGGATGAACAGGTCTTGTCCACATCCTCTCTCCTGTGCGGACGTAGGTTCTCCTCTGCTCTCGAGCTGCTCCTGCTACTTTCTCCTCTCTCGGCGTGTTTTTTTCTCTTTTTTCTCTCTAAAATCACAGGTGCTCTGATCACCTGTTGTTCTCCGGAATAGTGGATCTAATTGAATTGGTCTCCTGGAGTGCATTGGATAAAGTTTTTTCCCAGAGGAAAAGCTTCCCCGGGAGAAGCAGCCTGTCCCGAGGGAACGTCCCAGCGGGGTACGTTCGGGACTGATTACAAGAGAACTGGCAGGTTCTATGCCATCGAGCCCCTGCTCATGTGAAGATGTGGAGGACCTATTGTGTATTTGGATTTCATGAGAGCAGGATTCCTCCTAAAATTGCGGCTCGGAGTCGCCCTGGTCTATCGGAAAAAATGGAAGACAGGAAAAATTCACTGACCCAACAACTGTCTGACATCAACATGTGCAAAGGTTTTTGGATTGAGTGAAAGAATAGGAAGGACTCGAACAGAGACTTGAGCACAGCACCTGGCAACTCACTGGGATCTGAGCCTGTAACATCTTATTTCGGACCACGGAGATGCAAAAGACTTTGGGGGAATTCAAATCAAGGAAATGGGAACTTTTCGATGTCGGACGGAGTAACTCAATGAATCAAAGCTGATCGCACACAGAGGACCAGAAACGATTGGATTATTTGATCGTAAATCATTGATCAACAACAAAATGTATAAAAGTACTTATTTCTCTTTTCGCTGCTTGTGCCCCTGTATCTCTCTCTCCTTTCCTCTAATCTCGGCCCTGGCTGGAGAGCAACAGGCGTTCAAGGCCAGTCACTTAGAGCCACACACAGACACTTACACAAAACAAGATTCGGCCTTCACTCACCGTCTGCACATCCACATCCTAAATCTTCCCTTCATGTGTTATCTTGTTTGTGTCCAATCCCCCAATATCCACTGAAAATATCCATTCACGTTGAACCTCGTGTAATGTACTCAATATGTGTTGTTTATTATTGTATGCCTATCGCTGAAACTGTTTTCGTTTTTCATTTCTAAGAGTTCCAAGTAACCCGAGTAGGCGCCAAACGCTAAGCGAGGGCGCCGCCACGGTGGGCCGGTAGCTCTTTATGCATGTCTCTTCATTGTCGCATCTGTCATCAAGTCACAGTTCCTATGTTGTGAATTTGTTCATTGACAATGGCAATAAATATTATCCTGCATCCTGATCCTGTTTTCCTGATCCTGAACGTGGACCGGCCTCCTGCTGGTGCCAGAGTCAAGGACTCGAACGTGGACGGCCTCCTGCTGGTGCCAGAGTCAGGACTTAAACGATTTCTGGTGGACTCTGTTTATTCCTGTGGACTCTGTTTAGTTCAAAAACTCATCAAATTCAAGTCAAGTCTTAATGGAGGCGTTTCCTCAGAAAGGGTGGGCAATCATAGCAGTGCTAGCATAGCAAGTAGCATGTAGCCCCGCAGCCAACCGTTAGCATTCTTGGTTTCAAAATGCAGCAGCAAGATTAGGAACACGGAAATAAAAACCTACAGTTTCAGCTCCGCTGCCCTAGGGACCACCTCTGGGGGAAGTATGGCAGCTGGAGCTCTTCCCTCTTGATGAAGACTACTTTTCTATCAAACTATTATTTTTATATCTAATTTCACTTGTGTCTGTTCAATTCTCTTTTCCTTCTTCTCTCCCACTTCCCCGACGGGAGTGGAGCAGCGCACATCGAGGACCCTGTGGATCTAGATGCTCCTCAACTAACCTGGAGAAACGAGTTCTTCATCAGCCTCGAAGACCTGGTTCTCCTCCTGAGTGGTCGGTCCAGCTCCTCTGTCTCTCTCTCGTCCTCCTGTCCGTCCGAGGGAGTCGGATTCTCTCCTTCACTGTGGAACTTTACTCCAGGCTTTCTGCTTTTTCCCAAAGAGGTTTGCGTAGTTTCTCCTGCAGAAGGAGGGTCTAAGGACAGGGGGGCTTGGGGACATCTGTCTAAGGAACACGGAATGTGAGACAAGACCAAGTCCCATTATTTTGTTTTTTTCCAACCGTCTGCCCCTTGGAGGAAACTGCTGTTGTGATTTTGGTGCGTTACAAAATAAATTGAATTGAATATTCTTGTACTACTTGTGTTTTAACTCAGGCCGCTGCGACCAACCTTTCACGTACTCGTCTGTATTTGGTACATTTCACTTTTTCAAAAGCAGCGGGTCTCCCACGACCATGTTGACTAATTCAAAATATTGATTCATGTAGACATGTGTGAAAGCCGTACTTTTGGTTTATATCTATAACCCAAATCATTTATACCGGCTCTGACCCCTTGAGACCTTCCCAACAGGATTTAGCCGGCTCTTCCAGTTTCGTGATCCAGGTCCTGAAGTCTGTTTTGCTCTTCGTAGTCCAACAGTGGGAAATAAAGCCGCTTCTTTTCTACAGAGAAATGAATTGGCTGTTTTTGTTCCTTGGAGCTTCAGATGCCACGTCAGACAGCTCACTCTGGCTGTGGACTTAATTTTGTGTATCGACACTTGTTTGGAGTAGGACCCAGAGATGAAGTCACCAGGACGTAGTACAGTCAGGAGTGACCAGTCCCAGAGTGACAGTCCCAGAGTCGCCAAAAGTTCACGCGACAAGTTCGCCATCGACCAGTCTGCGATCGAGTCCACAGTCAGTCCGACAGTCCCAGTCCGACAGTCCGTCAGTCCAGTCCGAACAGTCCCAGTCCGACAGTCCCAGTCGACAGTGCAGTCACCAGATCCCAGTCACAGTCCAGTCCGACAGTCCCAGTCGAACAGTCCACGACAGTCCCGTACGTCCAGTCCGACAGTCAGTCAGTCCGAAGTCCGACAGTCCAGTCCAGTCCAGTCCGACAGTCCCAGTCCGACAGTCCCAGTCCGACAGTCCCAGTCCGACAGTCCCAGAGTGACAGTCCCAGTCCGACAGTCCCCAGTCCGATCGGGGTGTGAAGGGCTTGAGCGCAGTTACCTGTGGGGAGCAGGAGGGGGCGCCGTCTTTGGGAGAGGAGCTGGAGGGCAGCGGCTCGGCGCTCAGGCCGAGTTTACTGTGGAGAAAACAAACGACAGTCTGAACAAGACACTTTAAATGGGTCAAATGTAAAAAGGCTGAACAAGACACTTTAAATGGGTCAAATGTAAAAAGGCTGAACAAGACACTTTAAATGGGTCAAATGTAAAAAGGCTGAACAAGACACTTTAAATGGGTCAAATGTAAAAAGGCTGGACATAAGTAACATTCTCACCTTTTATTACTTACCTTTTTCTGTCGAGACCACCAAAACAACTAAACAAACACGCAGTCATGTGTCTAATTTTCAGGCTGAAGGCCTCGTGTCATTTGGGGACCCCCTGAAAACATTTCCCAGCCCCCATTTTGAGAACCACTGACTTCATGGGGTTAAAAAACCTGCGATTTCTCATGTTTATTCCACATCTGACTTCAACACACCGTTCCGGGGGCACAACACACCGTTCCGGGGGCACAACACACCGTTCCGGGGCACCGTTCCGGGGGCACAACACACCGTTCCGGGGGCACAACACACCGTTCCGGGGGCACAACACACGTTCCGGGGCACAATGTTTGGAGTAGGACCCCAGCCTGGTGCTGATGAACGTTTGAGCGTGTGCGTACCGAGCCACGTTCCTCTCCGCCTGCGTGCGCTCGTCCTCCGTGTAGCCGGGCCACTCTTTCCGCACGTCCCGATACGCGAACTCCTTCAGAGAGTACGTGTTCTCTTTGGTGTTCAGAAGAGCCACCTGCAAACAAGAGAGCACCCGGTGACCCTGGTGGTCTCTGCTCTCCTGGTGGTCTCTGCTCTCCCGGGTCACTGACGACACGGCTCTTGTGAAATATCATAATGACCAATGTTCCTGTGAAAAATCACCTACACGTTTCACCAAAAGTCTTAATTCCAGCGTTTGTCATTCGCTTTTATATTCGTGCGACAGAAAACACATTCGAGTTAAACCAAAGCCAATTCACACCTCCTCTCCAACAGACTTCCTCCTCACTCACACTCCTCCCACACCCAACACACTCCTCCCTCACACACTCCTTCCTCCTCACACACACTCCTCTCCCTCACACACACTCCTCCTCCCTCACCACACTCCTCCTCCCTCACACACACTCCTCCTCCTCACACACACTCCTCCTCCCTACACACACTCCTCCTCCCTACACCACACACTCCCTCCTCCCTCACACACACTCCTCCTCCCACACACACACTCCTCCTCCACACACACACTTCTCCTCCCACACACATCACTCCTCTCCCACACACACACTCCTCCTCCCACACAACACACCTCTCTCTCCCACACACACACTCCTCCTCCCACACACACACCTCCTCCCACTCACTCCCTCCCACAACTCTCCTCCCACACTCCTCCTCCCACACCTCCTCTCCCACACACACTCCCCCTCCCACACACTCTCCTCCCACAACTCTCCTCCCCCACATCTCCCACTCTCCTCCTCCACAACTCCTCCCACACATCCTCCTCCCACACACTCCTTCCCACACATCCTCCTCCCACACACTCCTCCTCCACACACCCTCTCTCCACACACTCCTCTCCACACACTCCTCCTCCCACACACTCCTCCTCCCACCACTATCTCTCCCACACACTCCTCCTCCCACACACTCCTCCTCCCAACCTCCTCACACCTCCCACACACTCCCCTCACTCTCTCCCACACTCCTCCTACCTCCTCTCCTCCTCCACTCTCTCCACTCTCTCCATCCTCCTCCACACACTCCTCCTCCCACCACACTCTCCACACCTCCTCACACTCTCCCCTCCTCTCTCCTCACTCTCCTCCTCCTCCTCCACTCTCTCCTCCTCCACTCTCTCCTCCTCTCTCTCTCCTCCTCCTCCACTCTCTCCTCCTCCTCCTCCCTCCACTCTCTCCTCCTCCTCCTCTCTCCTCTCTCCTCCTCCACTTCTCTCCTCCTCCTCCTCACTTCTCTCTCCTCTCCTCCACTCCTCCTCCTCTCTCTCCTCTCTCTCCTCCTCTCCTCCTCCTCCACTCTCTTCTCCTCCTCCCCTCCCTCCTCCACTCTCTTCTCCTCCCTCCTCCACTTCTCCTTCTCCTCTCTCTCCTCCACTCTCTTCTCTCCTCCTCCATCTCTTTCCTCCTCCTCCTCCTCCTCCTCTCTACTCTCTCCTCTCTCTCCTCCTCCTCCTCTATCTCTCTCCGTCCACTCTGCTGGTTCTCCTCCTCTACTCTCTCTTCACTCTCTTCTCTACACTCTCCTCTCCTACCTCTCCACTCTCTCTCCCTCCACTCTCTCTCTCCATCTCTCATCCTCCACTCTCTCTCCTACCACTCTCTTCTCTCCCACTCTCTCTCCGTCCACTCTCTCTTCTCCACTCTCTCTCCTCCACTCTCTCTCCTCCACTCTCTCTCCTCCATCCTCCACTCTCCCTCTCCTCCACTCTCTCTCCTCCCTCTCTCCTCCACTCTCTCCACTCTCTCTCTCCTCCTCACTCTCTCGTCCTCCTGCCTCCACTCTCTCCTCCTCCTCCCCCACTCTCTCTCTCCTCCCACTCTCTCCTCCTCCCCCCCATCTCTCCTCCTCCGCTCCCCCATCTCTTCCTCCTCCTCCCGCCCTCTCCCCTCCTTCCCCCCCCCCCTCTCACCTGTTGCAGCGTCGTCCTTAGCGGACGCTCTGTCTTTGCCTGATCCCGTCTCGCTGTAGTCGGGCGAGTAGCTCCAGTTTCTTGTAGGCCTGAGTGCGAGCAGGTGCAGGATGCGGTCCCGCAGGGGGCGCTGTGACACAGCGTTGTTGCTGAGGCACTTGCGGAGGGTGTTTGGCCGGGTTGATGGCGTCGAGCGTTTGCGTTCTGGAACCACGTCTGCTCCGGCAGAGGCGCCGGGTGGCTTACGGATATGAACCTGCTTTCCTGAAACAGAGACGAGAAGAGGTGAGGTCTCCATAACCACGTCTCAGGTCGGTCCGGTTGCTCTTGGTCACGGTTCTCGTTCATTGTGGTCATGTGGTCATGTTTCCTGCTCATGTTCTGCTCCGCCTCCTGAGACTCTGAGTCCTTCATAAATCTGATCTAAATCCTCCTGATATTTACTCCTGAGGTCGATTCTGAGCGAGTCAAAAAACCACCTTTAGTTATTCCAAGTGTGTGTATGGTGTGAGGGGCGTGGCTAAAGCGAGCTGTGCACAGGAACAGTTTTGCCTCATGGTCTTTGCCTTTGTGTGCAAAGCCTCGACGTCGCGTTTGGAACCTCTTCTTTATGGAATCATGTCAGACGCATTCTGACCTGGAAACATCACATTTGGACAAACAGGAAACAGCTGTTGCTAACGGGCGCGCTTGCTAGCTTTGTGGTTGCTAACTATGGTGGGCTCGACATTAGCAAGTGGGCCCAACCAATCCAAAGAGAACCAGAGGAAACACCGCTTTACACATGACAACGTACTTGGCCGCTGTAAAACAATCTGGACACGGCTCCGCCTCCAGAAACGGCCCTCACCTCTGAACTGACTCCCAGGTTTTGAGGACTTTGGTGGCAGCGTTCCTTCGTGTCCTCCACAGCCTGGGTCAATCTTCTCCCTGCAGTCACCTGGTACGAGTCGTTTGTGGCACAGACGAGTGAGTTTGCTCTGAACAGAGGCTAGAAGAGAGAAGACGAGGGCCCAGAGACCTGAGGGACAACAGAGGGGCGAGTTACGGGGGACCAGCATTACGGGGGACCAGCATTACGGGGGACCAGCATTACGGGGGACCAGCATTACGGGGGACCACACAGAGGACGAGCGCGCTCTTACTCGGGCACGTGCTGCTGCAGACACTCGAAGCTGCCCTGGGGGTTGTCCTTGCTCACGTTGGAGAGGTAGAACTCAAACGTCTGCAGCTCAGAGGAGCCGGAGCGCGGGATTTTAATACACTGGAAAGAAAACAGGCTTTTAAAACGGCTTGAGAACACTTTAATGTCCATCGCTTGTGTGAAATCACAATATTCTACATGCTCTGTAGTTTAATCGCTCTCTGGTTCAGGTCCGAGACCTCAGTTGAACTCTGAGTCAGAGGTCAGGCTTATGGGTCATCTCTCCATTTTCCACCAAAAAGGGTTAAGGTTACCCTCCTAACCCCAACCCTAAAATGTTGTCTTTCCACATATTATTTCCCCTTCTATTGATTCCTTCTTTGTGTCGTCCATGGACACCAGAGAACACAGAAAGAGGAGAGTCACTTACACCTTGGAGTCCTTTGAACTGGATGCTGGGCTGTGAACAGGCTCCATTCTGAAAAACAAAACATGAACTTTGTGACATTCTTATCAAAGTGCTCCCAAACTGACCTCCCCATGGGGCGCAACAGCCCTCATTCGTCCAGGAGGGTTCCATTGTAGAAAAGCTTCAGTTGTATCATCTGGACAGTCATTCTCAATCTGTGGCTCAAGTCTGAGAACTCGGATATTTATCCTACTCCGAGTAAGCCCCGCCCACCGGGCGGAACCACCTGATAATAGCCTGTCCTGTTTATCCATTTGTTTACACCGTTTTTAAGTTTCCACTTAAACTAATCTTCTTTGTTCCCCTTATAGCCCTGTAATGGGCCATACCACTCCTATTGTTAGCTGCTGCAGCTCCTCATCACTGATGAGTACCTGCTTATATATTATACATAAATGCTGTTGTATATTACGTGTAAATTAACCTTAAACCTCTATTTGTGTTTAAAGAGGATTATTTTTTTAAAACACAAATGTCCTCTCAGCCCCTCCTCCTCCGCCGCCTCAGCCCCTCCTCCTCCGCCGCCTCAGCCCCTCCTCCTCCGCCGCCTCCTCCGCTCAGAACATTCTCCTCACTTTCAATAGAGTGGTTTAGTGGCTTTAAGATGAAGATTGCACGGCGCTCTGTGGTCCAACGTCAAGTGTCTTCTTGCTGATAAAGCTCTTGTGGCCGTTAGTCTCACTACATTATAAATGAGTAGAACCTCCACACTCTGATGTCCAGTCTCTTTAGCATATGTGTAAAGAATAGGACTTTAATACCCATTGTTCTGATCTTCTCTGTGGGGTGAACAGTGGCACAGCAAGAGTGTGGTTAGACCAACATCACATGATCTCTCTGCGTGTGGTAGTCTGCAGGTTCTTCGCCGCGTTACCGTGGGTTCTCGCAGAGTTCTTCCTCCCACCGTCAAACACACGTGTGAATGAATGAGAGTGAATGTCTGTGTCCCTGTGTGAAACCGTGCGACCTGCCAGGGTCCAGGGTGAACCCGCCTAATGCCCAAAGTCACGGGACAGGACTCCACGTCAGCCGCGACCCTCACCTCTTGCTACTGCACTGAGTCGAGATCCAATCGTTCAAAAGCACCAGACAGAACTGGAGAACGCCTGCGACGCACGTCTGAAGAGCTGAAGCGTTTAAAAAACACGTTCAGGTCAGAAATAAAAACCGAAGAGATCAAAACATGAAATCAAAGCCAATTTAGACTGAAAGAAAATCAGGAATAAAATCTGCCTTTGATGTGACTTTAAAAACAGTCATTTGTGTTGGCGAGGGTTTGTGAAAGTGTGGACAACCCACGTGCCTGTGACAAGATAGCGCATACCACGTGCTTTACAGTAAGCTGCCTCAAACCACCCGCTTCTGAACACTAGCGCAACCACGACGCTTTAACAGTAGCGAACCACAGTTTACAGTAGCCAAAGGTTACAGCAACCACGGCTTTGTATAGCGCAAGTGGTTTCAGTAGCGCAACCACGAGCTTACAGTAGCGCACACGTGGCTTTACAGTAGCGCAACCACGCGCTTTTACAGTAGCGGCAACCACGTAGCTTTACAGTAGCGCAACACCACGCTTTACCAGTTAGCGCAACCACGAAACGCTTTACAGTAGCGCAACCACGCGCTTTAACATAGCGCAAACCTCGCGCTTTACAGACTAGAGCGCAACCACGCGCTTTACAGTAGCGCAACCACGCGCTTACAGTAGCGCAACCGCGCTTTACAGTGCGCAACCACGCGCTTTTACAAGTAGCGCAACCACACACCACGTGCTTTACAGTAGCGCACACCACGTGCTTTACAGTAGCGCAACCTACGTGTTTACAGTAGCGCAACCACACAACCACGAGCGTCGCTTAATACGCAGATAGCACAACACAGATGGGTGGTTGTTCTTTGACACAAAGTGGCTAAGCTAATGCTTTGTTTGAGCCGTCTCGAGTGCTAATGGCCGCGCTCATCTCCTTTAGCTGAACCCTCCCTGAGCACACAGCACAAACACCTTTATTTTTTGTAGAGTCACACTTTTACAGGAGATTCTGCAGCCGCTAAAACAATTCATTAGAGATGCGTGTGATGCGTGGTGATCGTGGTCAAAAGACGACCCGTGACCCTACTCGGGTATCATGGTCGTGCCCGAGTAGGGTTGAACTATTACCAGAGCGTTAACGGTACTGGTCTTCTTTTTAGTTCCTTTATGTTTTAGAGTGTAAATTAATGTTGAAAATTTGAGGAAAAAAGAAAAAAAAAAAAAAGGTGCCAACCCTTTAAGTGGCATCTTTTCTCCATACAGGACGTCGAGCCGCGCGACCGCTCGACCGGGCCGCCGCCCGCCTCGAGCCGCCCGCTCGACCCACGCTACACAGACACATGTCCCGAGGCGAATTCCAAGCGCACATGTGCAGTGGTAGGAGTTGTGGTTTCCCGGCTGTGGGGGGTCCGCTTGGTGTGATGGCGAGACCAAGGTTGCAGGAAAGTGGCTTCGGTGTATTTGCTTTCACTGAAGTCCAAACTGGAGGCGATTGGGCCCGGGGGCTTGTCATGGTGTCCACAGATACTTCGGATGGTGAGGCAGAGTTGACTGGAACAGCATCATTTGCTCCAAGAGCTGCGTCTGGGTGATTTTTACCTTGCGAGCGGAGCTGGGCCTTTTCCCGGATCATTCAATGCGTAGTCACGGCTTTTTTAACTTCTGCGTCGGCCGCTTTGGACAATGCACGATTTGTGCTGCTTGGACGCTCAAAACGCGCCAGAAAAATACGCTGGATGTGCGTACAAAAGATTTGAAAGTAAACTGAACGCTCGTGAGTAAAGTTAAAGGCCTTAACACGTAGAACTGGGCTGCGCGAGACCTGCGAGAGCCTGCGCGAGGGCCTGCGCCAGCAGAGCCTGCGCGAGAGCCTGCGCGAGAGCCTGCGCGAGAGCCTGCGCGAGAGCCTGCGCGAGAGCCTGCGCGAGAGCCTGCGCGAGAGCCTGCGCGAGAGCCTGCGCGAGAGCCTGCGCGGGCTTTGGCAGGTCAGGGAATATTTAAGTGGAGTAGATTACATGCACTTCCTGATTAACAAGTTATTTGTATTTTCTGTTTGAGAAGCTGCAGTTGAATATGAACTGAAGTTTAACGTGTCAAAATGGAGAACATGAAGGTAAATAATGACTTTGGACCAGTCTGTGGTGGCAGTTTGGGTGAAAACTTGGGATTAAAAAAAGTGCTCTTCTTTTAACTGATGTGTCACTATCGTCCATCCAGCACATTTTAAATTCAGCACATTTTAAATTCAGCACATTTTAAATTCAGCACATTTTAAATTCAGCACATTTTAAACTCAAACAGTTTTGATGAGTAAAGTATTCCTAAAACTTCACTAAACTGTCTGAAAAGTGTAACTTTTGTCAAACCAGATGGTGGATTTTCAACCATTTTGTTTGGCCATTTTACAAACGAAATACAGAATGATACAGCCTGACAACAAGTGGACTCGTTAGAACACGTGTCCACGAAAATACTTAAGGGGAAAAATATATTTTTAAACTTGAAAAGTTGATGAAAGTGAAGCTTTCACTCGGAGCTAACGCAGACTCAAATGTCCAACTTTTCAAACTGCTTTCATTCACTAAATATGGATTGTCATTCGATACAAAATGGTCATAAAAAGGCTAAACTAATCCATGTGTAGTTTTATGTTAATGATATCAAAGGGTGTTGTTTATAAGTTTTAAACTCAAGTGGAAAGTGCTGAGCGTCGCGCCTAGCTTAACTCAGGTTAGCATTAGCTGCGTGGCACCGCAGAACAAGGCGACGATTCAAGTGACATTTAAGCACAAAAAGAGTCAAAAGTCTCACCTTAAAACCGTGGAAACTTTCCACGGCCTTCAGCGCAGTCTCCGTTAACTTGACGTGAAAAACGGACACTCTGTGGGCGCTAGTTTGGCCGCAATTTAACTCGTAGCTCCCGAGCTCCGAGAGCGCCGCCGCCGCCATCTTCAGCAGCGCTCCACCGCCCGCGCTCTGAGGCCGGACTTTAGCAGCAGCGGGCCGGGGTTAGGCTGCCTTCGCCGGGGAGGGACCAGAGCAGCGAGCCGGGGAGGGACCAGAGCACCGGGGCCGGGGAGGGACCAGAGCACCGGGGCCGGGGAGGGACCAGAGCACCGGGGCCGGGGAGGGACCAGAGCACCGGGGCCGGGGAGGGTGGGACCAGAGCAGGCGAGCCGGGGAGGACCAGAGCACCGCCAGAGAGCGGTCCTGGGAGGGACCAGCAGAGCACCGGGCCGGGAGGACCAGAGCACCGGGTCCGGGAGGACCAGAGCACCGGGCGCGGGGGGACCGAGACGGCTGAGCACCGCGGATCAGAGCACGGGCGGGGAGGACCAGAGCACCGGGGCCGGATGACAGGCACCGACAGAAGCACCGGGGGCCGGGACGGGCCGGGAGGGACCAGAGCGAGCCGGGACCGAGACCACACGGGGCCGGGAGAGGACCGAGGCACGGCGGGGCCGGGGAGGGACAGAGCACCCGGGCGGGAGGGACCAGAGCACCTCGGGGGCCGGGAGGGCCCGGGAGGGACCGGAGCACCGGGCCGGGGAGGACCTGAGCACCGGGCTGATCACCGGAGCTGGGGGACCGAGCACCGGGCACGGGTCTAAACCAGGGACTAAACAGATACCAGTCCAAGAAACCAGGACTAACCAGTCTGAATCTAGACTAAACCAGGTCTAACCAGACTAAACCAGTCTAAACAGGTCTAAACCAGGTCTAAACCTGGTCTAACCCAGGTCTAAACCAGGTCTAATTCAGGTCTAACCTGGTCTAAACCTGGTCTAACCCAGGTCTAAACCAGGTCTGAATCAGGTCTAACCTGCGTCTAGACCAGGTCTAAACCAGGCCTGTTTCCTGCTGACTCGTGACCTGTGGAGCCTCTGAATGACTCTGGTGTCTTTGTTGGTTTGGTCTCAGAACAGATTTAACCTGGACTGTTTTAGACCTGGTCCATACCTGGATTAGTCCTGGTTCTGAGTTTCTCTGCCATGATTCATTGACTAATTGTGACCAGTCGACTATGAAATGATCGCTGTCGTATTTTGATAATGGTATTTTATTTCTTGGACTAGTTTAGTGGTTTAGTCCTGGTTTGACCTGTTTAGTCATAGTTTTAGTCCCTGGTTTGGACCTGTTAGACCTGGTTAGACCTTTTTAGTCTGGTTAGTCCTGTTTAGACTTGGTTTAGTACCTGGTTTAGACCTGGTTTGAGCTTCTGCTGGCTTAGACCTATTATGTCTGTTTAGTCCTGGTTTAGACCTGTTTAGACCTTATTTAGTTCTGGTTTAGTCCTGGTTTAGACCTGGTTTAGTCCTGGTTTGACCTGTTTAGACCAGAATCAGGTGAAATAAAACAAACTTCTCAGTCTGAACAGCTGCAAGTTTGAAACGTGAAACTGAAACTCAATTTACATAGTTTGAAAACTGAGAAACTGCTGCAAGTAAACGCAGGTCCTAAACCAGTCTAAACCAGGTCTAAACCAGTCACCGGTCAAAACCAGGTTAAACCATCTAAACCAGGTCAAAACCAGGTCTAAACCATGTCTAATCGGAACAGGTCTAACCTGGTCTAAACCAGTCTAAAACCTGGTCTCAAACCAGGTCTAAACCAAGGTCAAAACCAGGTCTAAATCAGCCTGTCAAAACCAGGTTCAAAACCAGGTCTAAAACCGGTCTTAAACCAGGTCTAAACCCAGCGTCTAAACCAGTCTGTACAAACGGGTCTTAAACGGTCTAACCGGTTAAACGGTCTAAACGTCAAAACCAGGTCTAAACACGGTCTAAACCAGGTCAAACCAGGTCTAAAACTCAGGTCAAACCAGGTCTAAACCAGGTCAAAAAACCAGGTCAAACAGGTCCAAAAACCAGGTCATAAACCAGGTCTAAACCAGGTCAAACCAGGTCAAACCAGGTCAAAAACCAGGGTCAAAACCAAGGTCTAAATCAGTCAAAACCAGCGTCAAAACCAGTTTCAAAACAGGTTCTAAACCAGGTCTAAACCAGGTCTAAACCAGGTCAAAACCAGGTCTAAACCAGGTCTAAACCCGGTCTAAACCAGGTCCTAAAACCAGGTCTAAACCTGGTCTAAACCTGGTCTAAACCAGGTCTAAACCAGTTGAGGGGTCTGGTGAGTCTTGGTGATGTGGCGCTGTGAGAAAAGAACATCTGCTCCTGTTTAAACTGTGTTTTCACTGTAACATTAAAACCGTCCCCCGGTGGAAGAGGCTGGTAAATGACCCCATTAAGTTACAAATAAAATCACTACTACTACTAGTACTACTACTACTACTACTGCGCTACTACTAGTCTACTACTATACTGCTCCTACTACTAGCTACTACTACACTCACTCTGCTACTACTAACTACTACTACTACTACTACTGCTATTGCTACTACTACACTGCTACTTGCTACTACTGCTACTGACTACTACTACTACTACTGCTGCTGCTAAACTTACTAGTACTACTACTACTACTGCCTACTGCTACTACTGCTACTACTGCACTACTACTACTACTCTACTACTCTACTACTCTGCTACTGCTGCTACTACTACTACTGCTGCTACTACTACTGCACTACTACGTACTTGCACTACTCTTACTACTACACTGCATCCACTACTAGCTGATCTACTGCTACTACTACTACTACTCTGATACTTACTACTACTACTGCTGCTACTATCTATAGCTACTACTACTGACGACTACTACTGCTCTACTGCACTATGCTACTACTACTACTATGCTGACTCTACTAGTACTACTACTACTGCCACTATACTACTGCACTGCTACTTGCACTACTACTGGCTCTACTATACTACTGCACTACTACTACTACTGCTGCTACTACTATACTACTCTACTGTCACTACTGACTACTGCTACTACTGCACTTACTACTCTTTCTGCTACTACTCTACTGCTGCTACTACTACTACTTAACTGCTGCTACTACTACTACTGTCTACTACTAGTACTGATACTAGTGCTGCTACGCTACTACTGCTACTGCTAGTACTACTACTACTACTGCCACTACTACTACTCTACTGCTATACTGCCACTACTGCTACTGCTTCTACTACTACACTACTACTGCTACTACTCCTACTGCTGCTACTACTACTACTACTATAACTGCTTAGCTACTACTGCTACTACTTCACAATAGACCTTTTTGCGACAGGACCTTTTCATAATAGACCCTTTTCATGATAGGACCTTTTCATGATAGACCCTTTTCATGATAGGCCCATAGCCCTTTTCACAATAGGCCCTTTCACAGCCTATTCACGCACAGGGCCTTTTCATGTTAGGCCTTTTCACCATTGGCCCTTTTCATGATAGGACCTTTTCACCAATAGCCCTTTTCACAATAGAGCCTTTTCATGACAGGCCCTTTTCATGATAGGACCTTTTCACAATAGGCCCTTTTCACAATAGACCCTTTTCATGATAGCCCTTTACAATAGACCCTTTTGACAAGGCTTTCAGATAGCCCTTTCACAATAGCACCTTTTCATAATAAGCCCTTTTCATGATAAGCCCTTTTCACAATAGACCCTTTTCATGATAAGCCCTTTTCACAATAGACCCTTTTCACAATAGACCCTTTCATGATACTTTTTCACAATAGACCCTTTTCACATAGACCTTTTCATGATAAGCCCTTTTTCACAATAGACCCTTTTCACAATAGACCCTTTTCATGATAGGCCCTTTCATGATAACCTTTTCACAATAAGACCCTTTTCATCATAGCCCTTTTCACAATAGACCCTTTTCATGATAAGCCCTTTTCACAATAGACCCTTTTCATGATAGCCCTTTTCATGATAAGCCCTTTTCACCAATAGACCCTTTCATGAAAGCCCTTTTCACAATAGACCCTTTTCATGAAGGCCCCTTTTCATGATAAGCCCTTTTCACAATAGACCCTTTTCATGATAAGCCCTTTTCACAATAGACCTTTTCATGATAGGCCCTTTCATGATAAGCTTTCACAATAGACCCTTTCATGATAAGCCCTTTCACAATAGACCCTTTTCATCATAGGCCCTTTTCACAATAGACCCTTTTCATATAGGCCCTTTTCATGATAGGCCCTTTTCAACAATAGGACCTTTTTCATGATAAGCCCCTTTTCCAATAGACCTCTTTTGCATCATAGGCCCTTACATAGACCCTTTTTCATGATAGGCCTTTCCACAATAGATACCCTTTTCAAAATAGGGCCTTTACTGATAAGCCCTTTTCCCACAATAGACCTTTTCTGATAGCCCTTTTCACAAAGACCCTTTCACAATAACCCTTTTCATGATAGGCCCTTTTCATGATAAGCCCTTTTCCACAATTTAGACCTTTTCTGATAATGCCCTTTTCACAATAACCCTTTTCATGATAGGCCTTTTCATGATAAGCCCTTTTCACAATAGACCCTTTCCATAATAGGCCCTTTTCTGATAGGCCCCTTTTCACAATAGACCCTTTTCATATAAGCCCTTTTCACAATAGACCCTTTCATCATAGGCCTTTCACAATGACCCTTTTCATGATAGGCCCTTCCACAAAGACCCCTTTTCATAATAGGCCCTTTCATGATAAGCCCTTTCACAAATTAGACCCTATTTCATGAGTAAGCCCTTTTCCACAATTAGACCCTTTTCACACAATAGGACCCTTGTTCATGATAGGCCCTTTTATGATAAGCCCTTTTCACAATAGACCTTTTTCATGATAACGCCCTTTTCACCAATAGACCCTTTTATGATAGCCCGTTTCACAATACCCTTTTCACAATAGACCCTTTTCATGATAGGCCCTTTTCATGATACCCTTTTCACAATAGGGACCCTTTTCATGATAGCCCTTTCACATAGACCCCTTTTCATGATAGGCCCTTTTTCACAATAGACCCTTTTCATTGATAGGCCCTTTTCATGATAAGCCCTTTTCACAATAGACCCTTTCATCATAGGCCCTTTTCACCAATAGACCCTTTTCATTGATAGCCCTTTTCACAATAGACCCGTTTTTCATGATAGGCCCTTTTCATGATAAAGCCCTTTTCACAATAGACCCTTTCATTGATAAGCCCTTTTCACAATAGACCCTTTTCATTGATAGGCCGCTTTTCATGATAAGCCCTTTTCACAATTAGACCCGTTTTCTGATAGCCGTTTCATATAACCCTTTTCACAATAGACCCTTTTCATGATAAGCCCTTTTTCACAATAGACCCTTTCATGATAGGCCCTTTTCTGATAAGCCCTTTTCACAATAGCACCCTTTTTCATATTAAGCCCATTTTCACAATAGACCTTTTCATATAGCCTTTTCACAATAGACCCCTTTTTCTAATAGCCCTTTCATTGATAGGCCTTTTTCACAATAGACCCTTTTCATTTATAAGCCCTTTTCCACATAGACCCTTTTCATCATAGGCCCCTTTTCACAATAGACCCTTTCGATGATGGCTCTTGTCCACAATAACCCTTTCATAATAGCCCTTTCATGATAAGCCCTTTCACAATAGACCCTTTTATGCATAAGCCCTTTTCACAATAGACCCTTTCACAATAGACCCTTTTCATGAAGCCCTTTTCATGATAAGGCCCTTTTCACAATAAACCCATTCATTGATAAGCCTGTTCACAATAGACCCTTTTCCATGATAGCCCTTTCATTGATAACCCATTTTCACAATTAGACCCTTTTCATAATAGCCCTTTTCATGATAGGCCCTTTTCAACAATAGACCCTTCTTCATGATAAGCCCTTTTCACAATTAACCCTTTTCATCATAGGCCCTTTTTCACAATAGACCCTTTTCATGATAGCCGCTTCCAAATAGACCCTTTTCATAATAGGCCCTTTTCATGATAATCCCTTTCACAATAGACCCTTTTCATGATACTCTTTTCACAATAGACCCCTTTTCCACAATAGACCCTTTTCATGATAGGCCCTTTCGATGATAAGCCCATTTTCACAATAGACCCTTTTCATGATAAGCCCTTTTCACAATAACCCTTTCATGATAGGGCCCTTTTCACAATAGACCTTTTCATATAAGCCCTTTCACAATAAGGGGGGAAAAAAAACCCCCCCCCTTTTTTTCCGCCTGATAGGCCCTTTTCATGATAAGCCCTTTTCACATAGACCCTTTTCATAATAGGCCCGTTTCATGATATCCCTTTTCACAATAGACCCTTCATCATAAGGACCCTTTTCATGATAGGCCCTTTCCACAATAGTCCCGGTCGCGGTATAAGTGCAGATCATCACTTCTTGTTCCAGTCGTTCTCTCGTGCTTCATTTGTTTTTAGTCACTATTATCCTTTTACTTTTGCCCATGAGAAATGTACCTGTATGTTTCTTTTCTTTCAGAACATATGACACACATTATCATGGACGGTTCCACTCAAGAAGGAGCAGAAGGAAGAGCGATCTCATGTTCTCTGCTCCTTTTCAGCTCGTAACACTGACATTTAACACACATTTACAACAAACAAACTCACACACAAAATGACGCTGCAGATCTTTCTCTCCACAACCTCATTTGTGTTCCACACTTACTTATTTTGAGATGTTTCATGTCTTTCTCAAACGCAGTTATTGTTCTTGATTCTTTGATTCTTTGATTCTTTGTCGAGATCGTTCCATAAGTTCACTCCTTTCACAGAAGCGACTCGTTCCCTGACTTTGCTTCTGGGAGTTTTGAAAATGTCTGTTCCTTGGAGCAGGAAGTGGAGCTCCACATTTTTAAGGCAACTGAGCCACTCGGTTTCGTGGCAAGGGCCTATTCCATTCAGTTCTAATAAAGGCGAGAGCTCTCATTGCCATGGTAACCTGTAGTGACCCGCCTCCAGCTCCAGCTCCATGTTGTGTTGGACAATTCCACTGAAGAACTCAGACAAAGTAACAGAGCTGCACTTTTTAATCATCATTTTGTCAGAAATACTTTCCACTTTATCTCAAGCTCATGTTCTACAGATCCGAACAAACACATTGATTCGCTTTTTCCGGTTCAACTTTCAGTTAAAAAAAAACAAAACTTTGAAATCTTTATCTGCTTCACCTGCTGCACTCTAGCAGCTCTGATTGGTCGGTGCGGTCACATGGAATGCACAGCTAGCGGATGTAGCTAAAGGCTATAGCGGCGACATGCTAGCGAGCACGGCCCATTGACTTGAATGGGCCCCTCCCTCTGGACCTCACCCTGGGCCCCTCCCTCTGGACCTCACCCTAGACCCCTCCCTCTGGACCTCACCCTAGGCCCCTCCCTCTGGACCTCACCCTGGCCCCTCCCTCTGGACCTCACCCTAGACCCCTTGGACCCACCCTCCCTCTGGACCTCTCCTCACCTAGACCCCTCCCTCTTACGACCTAGACTTCTGAACTTACGCCCCTCCCTCTGGACCTTACTCTTGGCGCGGCCCCTCCCCCGCTGTACTCGGGGGACAGCACGCAGGAGGTCGGCGTGGTCAATGAAGCACCTGTTCAGGTAACTCTCCTCCCTCTTCTGCGCTCTGACACCCTGAGCCTGGTCCTGCAGCAGGAGCAGAGAGCACCCGCGGGTGAAGCCGAGCACCCCGCTTGGCCGTGCCGCCGTACAGCTCTGAGGTGTAGTACCACTCGCCCTCGTCCTCCGACACGGCAGCCCGCAGACTCGCCGCTCTCGTACGGGAACTCTTTGCGCACTTTACCGTAAAACCAGTCTGCCGTGAACGACGGCGACGAGCTCGTCCAGAACCTCCTCGTGCAGCGCTCGCTGAAACTCCAGGTCCACGTCGGCGCAGAACACGTACTGTGCTTCGTCCTCGCTCACGATGTCCCTCAACGTGTCGGCGAGCAGCGGCAGGCGCCGCAGGTGTAGGCGGTCCCACCCCGGCAGCTCCGCGATGGGGACCACACGCAGTTCCCTGCCGGGGCCCAGGGCCGGCGGGGGCTGCAGCGTGCGCACGTTTGTCCGTCAGGATGTAATATGTGACGGGGCGCTTCGGCAGGAAGTGCGCCTCGGCCGACGACAGGAAGCGCTCCAAGTAAAAGGCGTAGTTTCCCACCACCAAAGCGAACCAGCGCCGTCGCGGCGAGCTGAAAACTGGCGGCCGAAGGAAGGCCAAGAGGCCCAAGAGGTCAGAGCAGAGCGACTGTGGCGAGAAAAGGCGGGCTGGCATTTAAGCGGACGACAGGTAAGAAGTGAAGAGAAGCGTTAAAGGGTCTACGGAAGGCGAGACAAGAGCTCAAGACAAATAACATCAGAACGGAAGGGAAAACGCCAAGGTGTCTAAGCATCGAAGGCAGAGCCGTAGCAGGAAAAGGACAGAGGTGCAGAACCCGCGAGGCACAGAGGAACAAGGTGCAAAGAGAAAGGGAAGCAGGCAGGCAGGGCAGGCGCACAGAAGGCGACGACAGCGGGAGGAGACAGGTCTGGAGGCACTGACGCCAGGCCAGGAGCTGCAGAGGGGAGGTCAACAGAGGCACAGACGCGTGCGAGGACAGACGGCAGACGTGAGCCAGCAGCCAGAACCGGCACAGAGGCAGGACGCGTGCGGCCAGGCAGCGCAGCAAGAGGAGACGCAGGCACAGAGGCAGACAGGTTGCAGAGGCACAGAGGCAGAACGTCGGGGTGGTCAAGAGGCAGACGCACAGACAGGCGGCACGCGCAGCAAGCACGGACGGCAACAAGCAGGCAGGCAGAGCAGAGAGCCAGACAGAAGGCACGGCAGAGCTGGACAGAGAGCAGACGTACGTTGTTGGCAGGGCAGCGGCAATCATGAGGGCAGGCAGCGGTAGGCACAGAGGCAGACGCGTGCGAGGGCACAGAGGCAGACCTTCCATAACCTAATGTGATGCATTTTCATAGCAAAAAACTGGTCCAATGTCTGGATACAAACTAAAATGTACAAAAAACTGGAATCATCGTCCCCCTTTCTGCTGCGCCACCCTTTGACCTTTAGACAAGACTTACTCATTTGAATGGGAAAACAGAATCCTCTTTTAGAAAATTCTGTTAAAAATGTTATTTTTTATTTTTTAGTTGAAACTATGAAGAATACTGGTTCCCTTTGGTTTCAGAACTATGTATTTGCTGACAAGTACGTGTGAAGTCCATAAGAACACCACATGTTTTATAAATACAGGTCAGATGTTTCTAGACTGAGGTCAGGGGAGCAGAAGGTCAAGAGAGGTCGAGGAAAGAGTCTTGAGGAGCAGACAGGCTCAGAGGAGCAGAAGGTCAGAGGAGCAGAAGGTCAGAGAGCAGAAGGTCCTGAGGAGCAGATCAAGGAGCAAGGCAAGGAGCAGAAGGTCGAGGGAGCAGAAGGTCCGAAGGGCAAGGTCATGAGGACAAGAGTCAGAGGAGCAAAGGTCAAGGAGCCAGAAGATCACGAAGGGCAGAAGTGTCGGAGGAGCAGAAGGTCAGAGGAGCAGAAGGTCTGAGGAGCAGAAGTCCGGGGAGCAGAAGGTCCGGGAGCAGAGGTCAGAGGGCAGAAGGTCTGAGAAGGTACAGAGAGCGAAGAAGCGTCCGGGTAGCAGAAGTCAGAGGAGCAGAGTCAGAGGAGCAGAAGGTCAGAGGAGCAGGTCAGAGGAGGCGAAGCGTCAGAGCCAGAGCGGGCGAGAGCAAGGTCCCGGCGAGCAGAAGGTCAGTCAGGGAGCAGAAGGTCAGGGAGCGAAGGTCAGAAGGAGCAAGGTCAGAGGAGCAGAAGGTCGCGGAGCAGAAGGAGGGTTCAGAAGGTAGCTGAAGGCAGCAAGCATAAGGTCAGAGGAGCAGAAGGTCAGAGGAAGCAGAAGGTCAGAGGAGCAGTAAGGTCAGAGGAGCAGTAAGGTCAGGGGAGCAGAAGGTCCAGGGAGCAGATGGTCAGAGGCAAGAAGGTCGAGCGAGCAGAAAGGTCCGGCGAGAGAAGGTCCGCCAGAAGGTCTGAGGAGGCAGAGGTCCGAACAGTGAGCAGATAAGGTCAGAGGACAAGAAGGTCAGAGGAGCAGAAGGTCAGAGGCGGCAGAAGGTCAGAGGAGCAGGTCAAGGAGCAGAAAGGTCAGAGGAGCAGAAGGTCGGCAGGAGCAGAAGGTCAGCCCGGAGCAAGAAGGTCTGAGGGAGTACAGAAGGTGCATAGGTGAGGCAGGAGCAAGGTACGGGGAGCAGAAGGTCTGGAGAGAGTTCTGAGGCAGAAGGTCATGAGGAGCAGAAGGTCAGAGGCCGCGAGGTCAGAAGAGAAGGTCTGAGGGTAGAACGAGTCATAGGAGCAGAAGGTACGGGGAGCAGAGGAGTAAATCACAGAAAACTCACAGAAGATGATGGTTCAGGGCGGTGCAGCTCAAGGAGCAGCTTGGATAGTCGGTTCAGCCTGAAGACTCCTGTTTCAAAAGAGAACAGAGTGTTTTCTGTGAGGAAGAGCCAACAAATGTGTGACCTGAAATCTGTGAACCGCCCGACCAGCGACCTTTCAGCGTTTAGACCGCGACCTGAGCTGGGACAGGACCTCAGAGGTTTAGACGGCAAGGACCAGGATAGCCGTTTAGCCACCTGGCTGGGACGGAGGACTCAGCGTTTAGAACCAAGCGACCAGCGAACTCACAGTTTTTAGACCAAGTGACCAGCGACCTCAGCGTTTAGCACAGAGGACCAGGCGATGCTCAAGTTTAAGACCCAAGGACCAGGACTCTCAGAGTTTCGACCCGAACCTTGGCTGGGACACCCAGGACCTCAGAGTTTAGACCGAGAGGACCAGGAAACTCAGAGTTTGGTAGACCACCTGAGCTGGACCCAGGACCTCAGCAGTTTAGACCCAGGACCAAGGACGCTCAGCGTTTAGGACCCACCAGGACCAGGACCTCAGAGTTTAGACCAAAAGGACCAGGACCTTCAGAGGTTTTAGACCGACCTGAGTGGGACCAGGCTTCAGAGTTTAGCCAAGACCGACCAGTTGAACGTGAGCTCAGACTCAGAGTTTAGACCGAGGACCCCTAGGCAACCTCAGCAGTTTTAGAAGACCGAGGAGCGACAGGACCTCAGAGTTATTAGACCAAGGACTTCAGGACCTCAGAGTTTAGACTGACCTGAGAGAGCCGAGACCATGTACAGAGACCAGACTAGATGTCTAACCGAGGACCAGTCCTTGAGATCTTCTGATCGAAACTCAGGATCAAGAGATGACCTCCGAGCGAGGACCGGACTCAGATGTCTTCGAACACGTCTTGGCAGTTTCTGCAAAAGTCATTTTCTGTGCGTTTCTTTTCCCATCGCTGTGATTTTTCTCACCTCCTTTCCCTCTTCCCGTCCTTCTCCTCAATCTTCACTCTTTCCCTCCCTCTTCCCTTCCTTCCCTCTTCCCTCCCTCCTCTTATCCGTCTCTCCATCTTCCCTCTTATCCCTTCTTCGCTCCTCTTCCCTCGTCTCCTCTTCCTCTCTTCCTCCTCTTCTCCTCTCCCTCTCCTTCACTCTTCCCTCCTCTTCCACTCTTCCTCCCTCTTCTCCGTCTCCTTCCTTCCCCTCTCCCTCTTCGCCTCTTCCGCTCCCTCTTTTCCCTCTTCCTCCTCTTCACCCTCTTCCCTCCTTCCTCCTCTTCCCCTTCCCTCTTCCCTCCCTCTTTCACTCTTCCCTCCCTCTTTCCCTACTTCCTCTTCCTCCTCTTCCCTCTTCCTCCTCTTCACCTTCCTCTCCTCTTCCCTCTCTTCCATCCTCTTCTCTCCCTCTCTTCCCTCCGCTCTTCACCTTCTCCCTCTTCCCATCTTACCTCCTCTTCCTCCCTCTCATCTTCCTCCCTCTTCCTCTTCCCTCCCTCGTTCACTCTCTTTACCTCTCCCTCTTCCCTCTTCCCTCCCTCTTCCCTCCTTCCCTCTTCCTTCTCTTCCCTCCTCGCCTTCCCTCCTTTCCCTTCCGTCCCTCTTCCCTCCCTCTCCTCCTCTCCCTCTTCCTCCTCTTTCCCTCTCCTCTTCCCTCCCTTCCTACTCTCGTTCTCCTTCTTCCTCCCTCTTCTCCTCTCCTCCTCTCTTTCCCTTCTCTTCCCTCCCTCTTTCCCTCTTCCCTTCCTCTTCCTCCCTCTTCCCTCTTCTCTTCCCTCCTCTATCCCTCTTCCCTTCACACAAGCCTTAAACCGAAAGCATCACATTACTCCGCAATAATACTAATTACATGTGTAAATTTTCCTTACAATACAAGTGTAACAGTTAAAAAGCCACAGTAAATCATAATGTCATTTTTTATTGGATAGGTTGGTAAATAGACAATTGAAAAGGTTTCAAACAAGTGCATTTTGGTGTGGAGAAAACTGGGATTAACCTCAGATTTATCACAAAATGTGAAATATCCATCCAGGTGGTTTCGTCAAAGTAAAAGCACTCACATGTGAGCTGAAATCTGTTTGGTTTGTGATCAACTGATCCTGATAAGACACTATGAATATTGTACAGGTGTGCCTTAGCCTGGCTACTCCAAAAGGACACTCTGAATATGTTCAGTTTATCTAGCGTGACCACCATTTGCCTCACACAGTGCGACACATCTCCCTCACATACAGTGATTCAGGTTGTTGATATGTTGGGCTGTGGAATGTTGGTCCATTCCACATTTGTGTGTGTGTGTGTGTGTGTGTGTGTTAAGAATCCCTGCAACACAGAAAGACACACCGAGTTCAGGACCCCAAATTGCGTCATACATCTTCAGCTCAAAGCCACAACCACTCTATTGAAGACAGTGAGGTGGAGATTCTGAGCAGGAGAAAAGATGGTTTGAAAGAGGAGTTAAGGAGGCCATCTTTGTTAAAAAAGAGAATCCTTCCTTAAATCGTAATGGAGTTTAAGATTCAACCTTCCCGTTGTTTATAATGGTCTGCTGAAACCCTGGAGACGCCCGAGGCATTCTGATGCTGAACAGGCTCTCAAGGAGAGGGAGCCAAAAGTCAGGGAACAATAGGCCTATCCCAGTTAAAAACAAAGTTTCAATGGGCCATTATCAGGAGGTCCAACCCTGTGGGCAGGGCTTTCACAGAGTAGGATATAAACAGGAGTTCTCAGACTTGTTTCTCTGATTGAGAATGACTCTTGGATGAGAGTCAAAACGTATCGTTTTTTTCTAAAACAGAGTCCAGATGATACAACTGAATCTTTTTCTACAATTAAGAATCCCTGGTTAAAATCTGTACTTACAACATGGAAGGAGCTAATCAAAACATACAAACTAAGATGTTCA
This sequence comes from Chaenogobius annularis, assembly GCA_015082035.1. Lineage (NCBI taxonomy): Eukaryota > Metazoa > Chordata > Actinopteri > Gobiiformes > Gobiidae > Chaenogobius > Chaenogobius annularis. The sequence continues at coordinate 93,556 of BJKM01001124.1, forward strand.
AATCTTAAACTGGTTGGTTTATGACGAAGGTTTTGCACCAAATAGAGCTGACCTGAGATTCAAGGTCTGGATTACAAAAAAGGGAGGGGCGTGAAAGGGGTGTGGCTCCTGAATTTAAGATAACAGATGTATTCATATAAATCAGAACTTTAGAGTGGAATAATAGCAAAATCAATGCATTTCTAATCTGGACAACATCAACAACTACTACTCTACTAACTATATTAAAAACAAATGGGAAAGATATGGTAACCTTGTTCTGACTGATGAAGAGTGGGAAAATGTGTGTACATCTCAGTGGAGGACCACAGAAAGTTTTTTCATAACCCCATGTCAAAGTGTCCATTATTCACAAGGAAAAGCAGACTGTTGGAGAAATTGTGGCACCAGGAGGCAAACCACTACCATGTGTTTTGGGACACTGAACTTTAGAACTATGTACTTGGGCCTAAAAACTCCTGCCATGGACACAATTTAGTATTCCTTCGGAACAAACTTTTGGCAGCAGGAAAAAAGGCCATCACAAAGAAATGGTTCATACAAACATTACCAACGATCAAGGACTGGACTGACAGACATCAGACTCAATTTGGAAATGAACAAATTTGACCGACTTTTTATTTTCATTTGATTTTGACAGTTTTTGGTTTTTTTATTGTCTAGTTGATTTTTTATTGTCTCTCTTTGGTCGCGTTCTGTGTCTGTGCCTGTTTTAGGTTTGATCCAATTATTTGGTCTCAATATACCAGGATTTTAGAACTACTAGAACTCCCAAGCCGTCAATTTGACGGTTGCGCTCTGGCGATCAAAAAAATGATTCTTCTAACATTGGTCTATTAGCCTCTGTAATGAATATTATTTTTATTCAGAGTGCCAAAGTTGACCAGCATCAGTGGAGGAAGAGGAAGAGGAGGAGGATGTGGGTTGTTTGCGATTGCGAAGCCGCTGACGTATATTCATTCATTTTTCTGGACCCATCTTACTAAAAAAAACAGCCAAATACTATAATAACACAGGATTTTTAAAGACCTTGAATATTGTCGCGTTGCCAAGAATATGCCGCTCGCTCGGCAATGTTACCGGGGCAACTGAAGCAACAGGCGCTTAGTTTATTGATCTCGACAGCTTAAAATGCCATAACTATATAATAAAGTTTGTCATAAATACCTTGAACATTTACAATAGATCTACTGCCAGGGAGATTTTGCCGGCTTCTTTTTGCGGGGTCTTGTTCTTCATCCTCCAACTCGCTGTCTGATTCGGCTGAACTGCCCAAAACCCACGAGTCCTCGAGTCTGACTCGCCTTCACCTCCCGAATGAAACCTCGTCACTGTTTTGAAGCATTG